>JAFBJT010111294.1:1762-17086 GCA_016785325.1 Chascanopsetta lugubris | reverse complement strand
CCGATCCCGCCCCCCCCCCCCCCCCCCCTCCCCCCCCTCCCTCCCCTCCCCCTCCTCCAGGGAACCCTCCGTTTCAAGTAAATGATCAGAAAAGCGATAGGACTCGTAAAACCCTGTGAGGCGCCGTGTGCCTGACTGTGATTGTATTGATCCTCCGCGCTCCCATGCAAAGACATGCAGCAGAGTAAATCTCTCAATACACTCTGTGCTGCGTGGGTGTGTGTGTGTGTGTGTGTGTGTGTGTGTGTGTTATACGATAATTGCAGGCTCCATCTCAGGTGGCTGGTGCTTTATTTCTTTATTCCTGCAGGAGCTGTTAGATTCAATCCAACACACGAGACACAGTCTGATTGGTTCACACTGAAACAACCAGACATGTTTATATTCTCTATTGTTTATTTTGATCATTAAAAAAAAAGTAACTAGTTACTGTGACTCGTTACTTCTCTAAAAAAGTAACGTGTTCGGTAAATGAGTCACAGCATTATGAAGGTAATGAGTTACTTCTCCCAAAAACAATTTTACAGCATTATAAAAGTAACTAGTTACCAGGGGGGAAAAGTAACTCTCGAGTTACTTTTTAAATGTTCAAAATATCAAAGGATTTGGCCCCGCCCCTTAAATGGAACTTTGAACTCGGCTGTATGTTTAATTTTTTTTTTTATCATATAACTCAAGTTCAAATATGTCACATGAATGAAATGGACAGTGGGAGGACCCGCCCACCTGCGCCTGTGATTGGCTTACCCTGAGGTGTTACCTTAACCTCAGCCAATCCTCAGTCCCACTCACTGACACCTGACCCGTCAGCGTCCCGTCCCTCCACCTGCTCCACTGACCCGGCCTCTCGGAGGAAATGGGTCAGAGTCCCGTGTTCATCGGATCTCTTTGTGCCGGGGCTTTAATTCGTCGAGGCGCATCTGCTGAGATGTGATTGGTCGTTTGTGGCACGAGGCCATGAAGCTGCAGGAACAGGCTTTTTAAATCGTGGACAGCAAACTACTGTCTGTGGGTCAGTGGTACACACACACACACACACACATACACACACCTACTGTACACACATACACACACCTACTGTACACACACACACCTCAGCCCCCTGCTAATCACCATTACACATACTCACCCATCTGTCCCAGTGTAAAGTGTGTGGTTGTGACCTTGTGTTGTCTTATTCAACATTTAGACATAGTTTGCATTAAAGGGGCATTGCGCAGTTTTCCAGTTGTTTAGAGAGAGAGAAGCATGGGTGGTAATGAAATGACACTTGATGATCCAAAAGGGTCAAATGCAAAGAGTCATATTCAATGTTAAAGTTGTCTGTGATGCTTGATTTCTGCGAATGAATCAAATAGTTTCAGTGTCAGTCAACTTAACAGAATTAAACTTAAATATAAAAGTGTCTGAAATGCGTATTTTCCATTAGAAATGTCGCATTATTCAATCAGTTCACGTTCAAAACGTTTGATTTCTTCACACTGAGCGAGTGTGAAAGAAAACACCTATTTAGATGAGACCCTTTGCGTTGAACTCTGGAATTAGAATCAGAATTTCATTGAGCAGAAGCTTTTATCCAAAGCGACATGCATTTGAGGGTGGATGGTGAGGCGGGGCCTTGAACCCATGACCTCATGCATTCACTGCACATACTCTACCCCTGAACTCCACCCAAATGCTCATAGTTTAGAATACTTTTTTAGATTCTGTGTTGGAGTTTACTCTCGGCACGATGGTCTCTCCTCTCTCATTAGCGTGAATGAGTGAATGTTGAAGTGGCCTAATGCACCTTTAATAAGTCTGGACTCACATTGATCATGTCATGTGGGTAAAGGACACTCCCCCTCCTTTCTTTATAGTTTATGCAGTTCCACTTTCTTGAGCACGAGTTCTCCAGGAGCAACAGTTTGTGTCAGTACCTGGTCGTGTGTGTGTGTGTGTGGGTGTGTGTGTGTGTGTTAACCCGTCTATAGCAGCAGCAGCAGCAGCAGCAGCAGCAGCAGAGATGCTGTCAAATAAATAAATAAAAGAAAAAGACCTTGAAAAACACAGATTGAGCTGTGAGGGTTCTTTCAGAGACCAGTTTGGTTCTTTCTCTTGTTCAGCGTCAGGACGTTCGCAAGGCTGCTGCTTATTCAAAGCCCACACGTATTAAAACATCAAAGCCTTCCATCTGCGCCCCGCTGAACGGTGCAAAGATCGCCGAGTTGTGTTTTCTTGCCGTCGATACGTGCCTTGGAAATATTAAGTGGGAGGAGAGAGAGAGAGAGAGAGAGAGAGAGCGAGAGGAGGATGAATGCAGAAGTGAATCCAGGGGGGAAAAAAATCGGACCGGAGCGGTTTCATTTCTTTTCAAATCTCTGGCCTGAAAGAATCAGATAAATTAATGATAGCGTAAGGTTGGGTATTACCTCCTCCTCTTCCTCTTCCTCCTCCCTCTCTCTCCTCCTCTCTCTCGCTCTCTCTCTCTCGGTGCCCCCCTTGTGGATATTTTTGAAAATCGCCTTCATTGCCACAGACCCGCCTCAATAATTCAGGTGAAAGTTGGACAGCGGCGCTGGATGATCCTGAGGAACATCCAGAACACTTCCATGTTTCCCCGCTCTGATGTTTCCCCTCACGCTGCTGCAGCACGAAGGCAAACACACACACACAGTGTGAACACACATCGATTCTGCAGAGCAGCATTTATTATCACAGCCTCCACAGAGACACTCATTCCTCCATCGCACGTCTTTTTTGATCGTTTCTCTATTTCTATCTAAAAATTCCTCTGTTTTTTAAACGAATGTCTCCTTTGCCTTCACCTCACCTCCTCTGATCCTGCAGGAGAACCTGTGGCCGACCTCTGTTGTCAATAGAACTCTAAAGTATGTTTGGTATGTCCACTCTGGGCCTCTTTAAAAAAAAAAAAAAAAAACATGGCGGCCCCCAAAGAGAGGACCCGCTGACCAAAATCGTACACACTGCACCTTTAAAAGGAAAAGGTGATATCGCATTTATTTACAGGGCTGTGTCAACAAAATGTTCAAATGTTCCCCTTTAGTAGACACAGTCAGAGTGACACTGAAGACCTTAATACTTTCACAGCTTTGACTATTTGTTCACAAGTTCACTCAGGTTTGACCTTCGACTCTCTGAAGGCGCCGACTCTACAAAGGCAGAAACCATCATGGAGTTCAACTTCACTCCGCCTCATGCTGCAGGAGCATCCGGCTGGTTCAAAGGTCCAGGAAGGTTTTTTTTTTTGAAATGGAACAATAACACGGAGGTTTTTCACAGGTTAAATCACCGGAATTTGTTTTATGACTCGAGAATCAGCCATTAACGTTTACATCAGGAGTTGGATCTTCCTCTGGCGTGTTGTTACAGTAGCCCAGAATGGACAAACCTTGTGAGTCTTGATGTAGAAACACCCTCCCACACGCCCTCTCGCTTGCAGCAGTACTCTCACATTTTTTTATTCTCTGTACATTTGACTCCGGCCCAAGGACGAAAATATTGGATCTTTTGGACCTTGATTCAGCCTGTGGAGGATCAGAGTAGAAATCGGGTCGATAGCTTTGACCCCATGCCCCATGGAGGGCCACATGGGGGTGCTACAGGAGGTCCTGTTGCACCTGCTAGAAGGCTATGGAATGAAATAGGTCACTTGTTAATGTTGTAGTTCGACGGATTTTAAATGTTCATTTGATTCAAGTTTGTATTCGTGCTGTCAGTGTGTTTGCTAAAGGGCTCCATGGCAGCTAGCCAGCTTAGGGGGGGCCTTGGTCTGGCGCTGCCAGACGAAACTGCAACCCCCGCAGGACTGTCCGCAGTGACCCGGTAGCTCCCCCTAGTGTCAAAAAGTACAATACAGCAAGTTTCATATGTGGGCCGCATTCCATTATATTTTCATGACCACGGGGCCACAGCCAGGACAACCCCTGTCTTCTTACACAGCAGTTTCAATCTCTATGAGGAGGAGTTGATATTCAAAACATAAAAACGATTTAAAATATAAATGACCTCTTCAAGCATATGCGACACGTCCTGTCAGTATGAATAAGGAGCCCTAGTGTCTATAAGTGGGTATTACAACCTGCCCCCCCCCCCCCCCCCCCCCCCCCCCCCCCCCCCCCCCCCCCCCCAAACCCCCCCCCCCCCCCCCCCACTGCTGTGACCCGTCAGAGCACTTCACATGTTTCCAGCTCTCGGCATGTTTTGTTTACATTATTTTGTTTGGCCGCCTCCCACAGATCCGATGTGACTGATGCTCCCGCGCACGTATGGAAATGAATGGGTTCGAGTGACTCTATATCTTCATGTATGAAATTGCCTTATACAGTAGAGAGGGGGATAATAGCCCCCCTATATATTCCCACTGTGTAGTAACTCTGCCTCCTGTCAGAGTGACAGAAAGCACCTCCACTGCTGCTGCTGCTGCTGCTGCTGCTGCTGCTGCTGCTGCTGCTGCTGCTGCTGATGCTGCTGCTGCTGCTGCTGCTGCTGCTGCTGCTGCTGCTGCTGCTGATGCTGCTGATGCAGATCTGCTACCTTGGGTTTTGTTTCGTTGAGAGGGCGAGAGACAAAGAGAGAGAGAGAGACAAAGAGAGAGAGAGAGAGGGATGGAAATAGGCGTAAACATGGAAATATAAATAAACTGTAACCTCTGGGGTGGCACCTCCCACCGAGCCCCCCACCACCGCCTCCTCTGCTCTGCTCTGCATCTGTTTACTCCCCCTCTGAACTTTCTTATTTGGCCTCTTATTTACCACCATTATTATCGTGTTTCATCCCCTCACCTCTGGCCCCGCCCCCGGCCCCGCCCCTGACCCCGCCCCTGACCCCGCCCCCGTCCCTGACCCCGCCCCCGGCCCCGCCCGTCCCTCCTCAGGCGGCTGTCGACAGGAACGTCGCTCCTTTGCGGAAAATCAGGCGGCGCAGTCGCTGCTGTACAGCCCTGATCTGCTTTTCATCTCTACGTCCTCCCTCCTGCCTCCTGCCTCCTGTCTCCTCCCTCCTGCCTCCTGCCTCCTGCCTCCTGCCTCCTGTCTCCTGCCTCCTGCCTCCTGCCTCCTCCCTCCTGCCTCCTGCCTCCTCCCTCCTGCCTCCTGTCTCCTCCCCCCTGCCTCTTGCCTCCTGCCTCCTGCCTCCTGCCTCTTCCCTCCTGTCTCCTGCCTCCTGTCTCCTGCCTCCTGCCCCCTGCCTCCTGTCTCCTCCCCCCTGTCTCCTGCCTCCTGCCTCCTGCCTCCTGCCTCCTGCCTCCTGTCTCCTGTCTCCTGCCTCCTGTCTCCTGTCTCCTGCCTCCTGCCTCCTGCCTGTCGGCCTGAGGGATGAATAATTCCTTTAGTGGAGTAAAGCTCCTGTACACGGCGCTGTACAGTGTGTGATGCAGCTTTGTAATGCACCACACTTCTGTAGCATCCTGATGAGAAGCTACTTTGCTTTTTGTGTCCCTTTTGTGTCCTTGCGCACACATGCACACACACACACACACACACACATACATGCACACACACATGCACGCACACACACATGCACAAACCCACATGGCGAGCGATGCCAGCATGAAACACCTGTTCTATTTCACACCGCTGTCGCTCTATAATGGGGTTTTGGACCCGTGCTCCATTTTCCACTGCGGGTAAAAGTTGCATTAACTTCCTCAGCCAATCACGAGCTTCCATAGTGTCCAGGAGGCGATGGTACGTTCCTCGCAGTCTTGTAAATGTGCACCGGAGCATACGCGTGTACAGCTTGCAAATGTGTTGCAGCACATTCTGAACAGCGGGGGGCGCCGCGCTGTGAAAGCCTCTTGTTTTCGTGCCTCGCTCGTGCGCGCGAGAGGGAGGTGTGGACGTGACGCGCGAGGCCTCGGGCGCTCGTGTCACCGAGTTTGCTCGGTTTGAAGCTGGATTTCGTTTGTGAGCGACGTCTGCGTCGGGACTTTGTGGCGGCCGATGAAAGTGACTCATCGAAGGCCTAAGAACAGGTTAAAGGTGCAGTGTGTGCGGTTGGGCGACCTCGGGTGGTAAAGTTGTGGTAGTTTGTAGTTTGTAGTCACGGCGTAGTTGTAGTTTCCGTGACGAGTGATCAAAACAAAGAGTGTGATGCAGAGGCGGCCGAGCCGAGTTGCGCTACGTGGCTAACGGCGTGTTTCGCCTTCATCACACGTTATTTGCATTGAACATGCGAATATTTAATTTTCAAATGTCTGATTTGCATATCCCGTCATCCAGTATGTGCATATAAATGTCTGTCTGCGCCAAACCTATGGATTTATATGGCATTTTAACCTTTACTGCATTCTGGACTCAACTTGGGGGCTCTGTGCCTCACACAGACACCCCCAGTTGTGCCCCTGTCTTATTGATGGTTTGGTTGACATTAAAACCAGGTGCTTCATTTAAAGCTTTAACCTAAAAAAGAATCATAAAACAACGCATGCATTACCATCGCACTGCTGCGCCAGATATAAAAGTATCTTCAGAGTCTTCTCCTCCCGCCCTGTTCGACACAACCCCTCCTCGAACCTCTGCCACTCTCATCCTGATGCTGCCAAACAACAACATCCCTCTGATTGTGAAAACTCGGCATTTTCTTTACGGATATAGAGTTTGGATTGGAAGCTTCCCGTGGGCCGGCCCCGCGGTGCTCACCAGCAGCTGAGGAGGTCACCTTCGCCGCCTCGGGCCGCGCAGGAGCACTCACGCGGGGCCTCCCATGTTATTAATGTAGCTTTATTGTGAAAGGGCACTTAGCGCCACTGCAGGGGACTGTCACGTTGCTGTTGTTTTGTCAATAGCGTGTGAAAGAGCAGGAGAAATCAAAATGCAGCAGCTGCACTTGAGACTGAAGGGGGAATAAAGTTTCGCAGCACTTGTGTGAAAGCACTTTTTCCTCAAACCCAATCATCATGCAGGGGGCGTAATTAATCTCCCGAGATTAAACCGATGTTAAAGATATTACCGAGCTGACAACACATTCATTCCTCGCCTTTATTTTTTGTTTTATCTGTTTTCTTAAATCATGTAAATCAAAGATAACAAATGAGTCTGTAGCCGAGGCCCCACTGTTATAAATCTTGAGTGCATGCTTCATCAAAGTGTAATTAGTTTTCCTGGAGGAAAGCGCGGAGATTAGAACCGTAAAAAAAAAGAAAAGGAGCGGCGGCGGCGGCAGCGATGTTGTTCCTGTAATCAAAGAAAGTTAAAACAGCTACACTTTAATTACCACTTTGCAGTTTGGGTTGTTGAGAGCGAAAAAGACATGAGATGTAACAATCAGGGCTGAATGTGGGCAGATCCAGCCCCTGCACACACACACACACACACACACACACACACACACACACACACACACACACACACACCACAAACTGTTATAATGCAGCTTTAAGATAATGTTATTTATTCCATATGTAAATAAGATGTAGGTACTGTGATTGTATTTGTTGTGATGGCTGTTGGCTTTACTGCAGTGTATGATGTCATTTGCTGACTTCACAGTGACATCATGATGACATCATGATGACATCATGATGACATCATGAATCACATCTTACCGAACCCAACCTCACCTTTATCTTACTTGACCATGTTATCATATTTGATCTCAATCTCAAAGTTCCATATATGACCCTGGCAGATGAGGCGTGATCTATAAAAAAATAAATAAATTGCAGGTCAAAAGTTTTAGGATGTCCACAAATTAGTTGTATAAAGTTGAGTACTTAGATGCCAGAATAGCCAATGTGAAAATGAATTATTAAATATTATAAATATCGTCAAACATTTCAGCCCTTGTTCTAGGACTTAATGAAATGGTCAACTTAAAATATAATGTAATGTATTTGCATAAGGTCATTTTGTATAATATACACTAGGTAATCCATGTTCACAAACTGGACATGGATGAAACTGAACAAGGTCGTAAGGGTTAGGGTGCACAATTATCTTTTTTTTGTTTTGCCTCTAACTAGTAATTTAGTGGAGTGCTATTTTTTGGTTTTGGATCAGAGGAATTAAAAATAATTAGAATGACCGTAAGAGTGTCACAAATTGTATGAGAAAAGTATCATTTTCAAACAGATTTTTCACATCAAGAGGATTCTATGATCATTGGTTTTTGTCGTATTTGTTCAATACTTTAATTCAACAAACAATGAGACATTTCCGATTTTACAAAAGCTGAAAACAATAGGTGTGTGACGCAGAGCACACACAGTATGCAGTAGTCCCTGATAAAGAATAAATAGGCCAGGAAAGTTCTTGTAGGGTGGAATAACTGGGATTCTGAGCGTGCAGATTTGTTAGGTAACGGACAGACGTTAAGCAGAACATGAATACATCTCACAGTGAGGATGTATTCTACCATCTAAATACTGGAGTAAGCATATGTAAGCCTCTAGTCACCTGTCAGTTGTGTTTTGACTGTAAATACTAATCACTTACAGTAGATTACTTACCTTTCTCTCTGAAGTGCAACAAGGATGAATAGAATGGGCCAAGGTATGCAAGTTAACAATTCTGCATGACTTAGCAACTTTTACCTGGGGTTCTGATCATAACCATGTTCTGTGTGGGCATGGTTATGAGAACGGGAGTTTTTCCTTTTCTTTACGTTGATTTGTTGTGTTCCTCAGATGTTGAGTAAACCATGCCTCAGTTTAAGTTTTGCTTTCTTCCGGAAAGCAAAAAGAACTGTCTGCTGCTGCTCCTCCTGCCTCCTCCCCACCATGATCAGGCCCATCTCCGCTCTGCATGAGGTCGAGACCCGACTCTCTCTCTCTCTCTCTTTTTTTTTCCAGAGAAATCCACATTCTTTCTTTCGGTCATGTTCTTTCATGCTTTTCGTTCCCTACAATTGATTTCAACTTGAGATGGTTTGCATTGTGTGAAAGGTCTGTGTGTGTTTGCGCATCTTCCCTTCTACTGAATGCTCTCAGATGACTGTGGCAGACTTTTAGGCTACATCCACACTGCTGCGTTTTTGTTTGAAAGGGCATCGATGCCGCTGCCGCCGCTGCTGCTACCACTCAAGAGTTTTGACAGCATCTAAATATCAGGTTTGGAAAACGCTGCTGGACCCATTTTAGGTTAAAAACCGAGGGAACAGACAGAAACAGATGAATGGAAAAGATGATATTCGCTGATTCATCAAGTCGCTACCACATTCTCCGAGAGGAAACAGCTGTGGATGATAAATCACAAATGTTGACCCAGTTGTCTCCGCCAACAGAAGCTGTGCAGTAAAATGTTGCATTGGAGTTGATACAACAAATGCAAGAGAGATAATGTTTATCAAAACCTGAGAGGGCAAGTTGACATACCCATGAGGAAAGTATATTGTTTAATGTTTTGTTGATATTGAACACCAGACACTCACACACACACACACACACACACACGCACACACACGCACACACACACACACACACAAACACAAACATAACAAGATTGTGCACAGAGTCAACAATCACAAGGCTGTTTGAGAGTTGTTCAATTTGTGTGTGTGGTATTACAGTCTGTGTGATGTTGGTCAATCTGTGCAAAATGTTGTTCAACTGTGTGTGTGTGTGTGTGTGTGTGTGTTTTATCATGTGTGTTGCGATTAATTGAAGATTTGCACCAGAGGTTCCAGAACTTTTGCATAAGTTGTTGGTTGTGGGATTGTTGTAACATTTGGCCATGAGGTTGTTGAATTGTTGCACGTGATTTTACGACTTTTGCATGAGGTTGTTCAATTTGTGCACGAGGTTGATATCAAATCTGAGCATGAGGTCGTAGAATTTGTTCGTTCCGTCGCTGAATTGCACAATATTGTACGATATTGTACAACACTGTACATTTTACAATTAGTTGCCATTTTGTGAGGGAGGTTGTGGAATTTGTTCACAAGGTTGTCGGATTTGTGTGTGAAGTTGAAACGTTTGTCAATGAGGCTGTCAAAATTCTTTGTTAAGTGACTGAATTCGTGTGCTTTTGTGTGTGTGTGCCTGGAGTTGCTGAAGTTGTGTCCAAGGTTGTGGAACTTGAACATGGGCTTGTTAAATTATACTCATTATTATCTAGGTGCGTGAAAAAAATCTAACCTACATGTGGGTATGTGAGTTTCTCTCTCAGGTTTTGACACAATGGTTTTCCCTAAAACGTATTTCGTGTTCGTTCGGGCCGAGACTAAGACTGATTCAGTGTCAAAACGTGAATCTGGACCGAGGGTGTTTTATTTTGAAAAAGCTGTTTCTCAAATGAAGATGAACGGGTTTGGATGTAGTCTCAGGTACGCTGCCAGTGAATGCTGTACAATATGATTTCTATTTCGATCATAACAAAGGGTAACGACATGTTTGCAAACCACACAAACGTCACATATAGGTCAGACTGGTCCTCGTCCCACTCACGCAGCCAAATCACTCACGTCTCCACACAACTTTAGCCGAGTGTGTCCGGCCGTGTGCCATCGGTCACGCCAGGGAAGTGGGAGGCGTGACCGATGCCAGGTGTAAATTGGAGGAGGGGATATGAGCGCCGCAACTCTGCCGCGTGGAACCTGCTGCACCCGATCCGGTGCTTCGAGGCGACATCGCTAAGTTCACCGTATCAGCAGCCGACTCTGGAGAGAGATGGCAGACATCTTGCTTCACCTCGGGCACAATTCTGCACATCAAATGGCTGAGCTGTAACACACAGCCCCGCGGCCTTTAGCGCGCACACACACACACACACACACACACACACACACACACACACACACATCCACCACCCCTCACACACATTCAGCCACGTGCGTGCGTGTGTGCGAGCAGCTCACGCAAACACAGGTATATGCTCCACATGCTCCGCAAAGTTTAAAATTTGATATTACAACTTCAGCCAGGAGGAGGTGACAACGTTGTGAAGTTGTGGGAGAGAGTTTACAAAGTTCTGACGGGGAACACGGCGCCCCCCCCCCCCCCCCCCCCCCGAGTCGCTGCTCTCTGTGAATACTTAAACATGACTTCACAAAACTTCCATAAATCTCTCTCGTCTTTTCAAAGTGAGAGTGGGATTTTGGAATGTGACGGTTAATGATGCTACCAGATAAGTTGTTCACCTAACTTACAGCAGTTGGATTGTTTTCCCCATTGATCTCCCAGTTTGTCTCGAATCCATCTTGAAATGGAGTTTTCTATGGAAACTTGCTTCTGTCTCAGTAGTTGAACACACCATGATTTTAAAGGAAACTCTTTCTTTGGATGCTATGAGTGTTTTCCAATTTCCCTATTTCCCCAATTTGGAACAAAGAAAGTATTATCTTCATTTTTATTGCAGTGTATGTGTTTTACACAATTATGCAAAAATGTCTTTCATAAAACTTTGTTGACAGGAGGGGTATGAATGGCCAAGGGGGGAGGATTTAGTAGATTTTAGATTTAATTTTATTCTCTTTAATTTTGCGAGGAGTTAAGATGTAGAGTTTGCACTTTCCAACTGTAGCAAATCTAGTATTTTTCTTTTTTAAATAAGATGCACACCACGATCTAATTCCCATTCTTTTTGCACTCAAGTGGCAGCAGAAGTGTCCAAACCTTTAAAAGAAGAAAAAACGAAATTATGGAAACAGTTTTTTGTTCCCTGTAATTTAGGTGAATCAACCTTTCTGCCATCTGATACGATCAAATAAGGTTTAATATTGTGATAAACATTGATCACGCTTCTGATACATAGTTTAAATCTGTCCATATTGCACTAGAAAAAAGCCAAAGCCATATTATGCTAATCACGGAGAATGTCATGCTCATGAATCACTTAAACTGAGGCAGCCTGGTTGTAAATAAAAAAAAAAAAAGAATCCCCTGTCTCATCCATATTCAAACTAACTTCCTTTTTCTCTCTCTGTCTCTTCTCTCCTCGTCCCCTCCTCCTCAGAAAAGAAATGGTTTACAGATGAACCAGAAAACGCCTACCCACGGAACATTCAGATCAAGCCCATGAGCACTCACATGGCCAACCAAGTCAACCAATACAAATCCACCAGTAGTCTGATTCCACCAATCAGAGAAGTCGAAGATGAATGCTGAACACCAGCGGGTTTTCCTGCTGAACCACCAGACACCTGAACGCTCTTTCAAGAGAGAAGGGACGAGATCACCAGAGGGGGAGGGACGACGACGACGACGATGATGATGATGATGATGATGATGATGATGATGATGAAGACTGACGCATTTCTCTTCATCCATTCTTCTAATCAAGGGTTCGACAGGAACCCCCAAACCGGACGGGACCTCCTATGTGTATACCTTTAATGTTACTTCCATGGCTCTTGGACACTTGTTTAATTTATTAATGTAACCATAGAGATGTACATAATGACAATCATAATAAGGATTGTACAGCCCCTCCCCCCCTAGCACTTTTTGGAATTATTTTAAGGGTTGAACAAAAAAAAAAAAAAAAAAGAAGAAAAAAAGTACTTCCCGTAATTCTTTGCAATAGTTCACCTCTTCCTGTGACCAGACTCCATGGCGGCGGTGGCGGCGGCGGTGGCGAGGACGAGGGGTTACAGCCACAAACTGATCGTATCATCTCCCAAAGATTCGCCCGGGTGTCGAAACCTGCAGCTGGGGTCCATCCACTTCATCTGTCCGGTCTGCTTCTGTTCTATTTGCACTAAAACAAAAAAGTAAATAAATAAAAGAGACAACTATGGAATCATCCAACGCCCCCCCCCCGAAAGAAAAAAGTCTCAGAGGAAAGGAAACAATGAAGGAAGGAAGGAAGGAAATGGTTGCTTGGCTTCAGCGACATTCTAATCCTGCTACGCGTTATCGCTTACGGTTGTTGCTACTTGCGCCGTTGACTTGTGTGAGCTTCCCCGTCCCGCTGACGGCGCCATCCGGCAAAAACAGCAGTCTACGAACTCAGAGCGAGGTGTTGCTGTGCGGCCGCCGCCGCTGCTTCTTCCGACGCCGCCGCCGCCGCCGCCGGCCAAGAGACAAACGCCCGTGACTCTGTTTCAAGCTCCGACCGCATGACACGTGCCCGAGCCTCCTCCATCCATCGCAGATGCAGCGCAGAGGTCGACGGACTGGACAAAGGTCGACGGACGTGGCGGGCTCAGGAGCCTTTGTGTACATGCTTACCTGTGTGTGTGTGTGTGTGTGTGTGTGTGTGTGTGTGTATGTAAGTGTGAGTGTGTGTGGGCGTGAGCAGCCTTCATCCTTCTGGTGTCGTGCCGTCACCCTCATCCCCTCAGCTTATACGTGATGGTGCACCTTTGAAGGAACCGCATGATGGGACGTTAGCCACGGTGGGAGAGTCTAAGGGGGTTCCGATCTATGCGACACAAACCGAAAAAAACAACAACACCCAAAACCATGATTGAGCCGAGCCGACGCCAACAGCAGCCGCGTGCCCGCTGTTGGGACCGCGAAGATCATGTGGTGTCTTTTCTGAATGTTTTTGTCCTAAAACTACAAAGTAAAAAAAAAATAATGATACAAAAAAGAATCAAGATAGTGACTGAGGAAAGAAATGCCACATATTGCGCACAAGTGGGCATCGACGGGTCCTCCTCTGATCAGAGCACATGCCTGGCACAGGGTTGGCACAGAGGCAGCGAAAGAGCTTGGATGTTCTCCGTCGCCAACCCGGATGTCACACGCCTCAAAAACGGCGGCTGTTGTGTCGGGCTCGCGCGAACGCGCTCAAACATGGTTGGGTTTTTGAAAAATGCTAAGAAGGACACTGCAGAGACGCCTGTGTTCTTTCACACTCACGCCTCCGCGCGATGAGTGTGTGTGTGTGTGTGTGTGTGTGTGTGTGTTGGGGGGGCAGATCCAAATCCGGCTGTGGTCGCGATGGAGGCGGGAAATACACAGAGTATATAGTTGAATTTATACATTCACATATAATTATTTTGTATCCATGAACATACACAGTTTATACTTATTTTTCTAGACCGGGAAAGTCGTCAGGAAAGAATAAGACTCGTAATAATTCTATTTATTTACATATCACAGGGTTTTGTGTTCGACTGCATCAGCGTTTATCTCACACGCAACTAAAGGATTATTTGTCAACACGGCCAGCTCCTCTTTAACTAACTAGAAGTAGCTTGGGTCGCGACGTAAGACCATCGGCTGCTTGTAGAATCACGTCGGAGCTCCTCCTTTAGTTGTCCACTAAATAATCCAGTAAAAAAAAAAAAAAAGGGTGTACAGAAATTATTTATCGGGAGTTTTCATGTATTTCAATAAAGAAGAGATCAGAGTCTCTCCCTCTGTAGAAATGAATGACCTTCATTAGATGCGTTTGACCTAAATTAGGTCCCTGTAAGTGTGGAGGGTGCATGCTCTCACTGCAGCACGCTGTGATGCTGTTTCCCACATTTCGAGTCAGCCTCCTCTCTGGGCTGCAAAGGAAATATAGTTCTAAAAAAAAAAATATATATATATATATACATATATATATATAAAATAAAATAAATAATTTTGGAACAACGACAATAGCCTGATATTGTGCTGAATATGTTTTATGTGTAAATTCAACCCATTATATTGAACCACTTTTCTTTCTGGAAGCGACTGATCTGAGCTTCACTGTCCGTCTATTGGGTGTTGGTGCAATTATACTGAAGCCTCATGCACATTGTCCTGAAGTGAACTTTTGAACTGTGATTACATCGTCGTCACACTGTAGCAAAATAGTTTTCTTTTTCGGAAAAAAATCTGTGAGATGTAACATGTATGTACAATTGGGTCGTTAACGGCATAACGTTGCTATAGCCTGAACAATAAGGATCTATTCATATTTGATAACGATGGCAATGACTCATTAATATACATGGAATCGACAAACTGATTGTCATTTTCTCTTTTGAAAATAAGAAAAGGAAAAAAAATGAAATGTGAATCGTGATGATCGAAGATACAGGGAAGTGCTGTAAAAACGCAGCGAAGTCAGACTCGCATCGGCTTCGCCGGGCCATCGCAACAATGGGAGGTAGCACCGATTCAGCAAAGCTAAACAAACGAGACGAGAACATCCTTAATTTTCCTGTTTATTACGATGTGTTATGACATGGTTTACATTCCTTTTTGTCAGCTTGTCATTATTTGTCACTCTCTATCACAACTGCTTCTTATTTGTTTACAGAGAATCTTTTGAGCTTCTTAAACACGGTCGGAAATAACGCTGCAAACTCGCAAAGTAATGCGCCATCGCCGTCTCTACGCGTAACAACCGCTTTTCTTTTTCTACCTGAACCTTCAATGTGTGTGCGTGTGTGTGTGTGTGTGTGTGTGTGTGTGTGTGTGTGTGTGTGTGTGTGTGTGTGTGTGTGTGTGTGTGTGTGTGT
>JAFBJT010111293.1:84942-98879 GCA_016785325.1 Chascanopsetta lugubris | reverse complement strand
TTTAATGAACACTGAACACACATCTCGCTTCCGTTTTCAAAATAAGATACACAAATGTTTGCTTTGTTTTTTAATATCTCTCTTGGAATCGTCAAATATTAGGAGCTGTTAATCATACATCTTAGTATACCTAATATCAGACAGGTTTAATTTAGCAGTTTGGAGAAATTTCAAAGTAAAGTTCACTATTTTCAACTCAACATTCGCCCTTTTCTCCAGGTTTGAGAGCCTCTAATTCAGAAACGATCCATAATTACAACAGTAAACCAATAGTGACTTTGTTCATGATGATGCCTACTATCTGTACTGCAAATTGCAGACAGATTTGATGCAGGAATTTAGAGAAATGACAATGTAAAGTTCAATATTTTCAATTACACATTCGTCTTTTTCTCCAAATGAATATGACATACATTCATTCGCAAGTGATGGACACAGGTCGAGACAAATATGGCTCAGAGGTTCCTGAGAAGGAGTAGTAAGCGTCAAATTTCAATCAAACAAATGGATTTGTTTTCATGCGAGACAAACATTTCTTCTCAGCATAGTCTTAACTGATACAAGTGATACTATATTACGTAATTTTTTATATACGTCATTAATTTGGAGAATTGTTTAACTTACATACGAATCTGTATGCATACAAACCAAAAACGTTTATGGTTTTCACAGGGAAATAATACTGATATCATACATGATATGATACGATAATAACATATTTAATAATTAATCATTCCATGAGCGAAACTGGCAATACAAACATTTTCGGCATTTTATTTTGAAAGCAGAAGTGAGATATGTTTTCATTGACGTCATTTGCGTATTTTACCATAAAGGCTTGAATAGTCGCACACTGCGGCTGACTTGGCGGCTGACTTGACGCCGGTCATTTAAGTGCGTGTTTATTGTCAAGCGGAAGTACATTGATAATACCGGATGTGACGCAGCGTTGCTCTCTTCGTCCTCAGAGGTAACTGCGCAGCATCAGTTCCTTCATCCTACACACGGGGCGTAATGCCGCAGTCCGTTCTCAGCTGGGGTCCCTGTTGCCGAACACAGGATGGACTGTCAACACTGTCAACACAGAAACACGTCGGCCTCTGCCACGGCCAGGACCAACACCAACAGAGACCCGGCTAACACCACCCCTGTTCCCGCCGCAACACTCCGAACTAGCCGCCGCGCGGAGTATGTGTCGCAGTCACGGGAAATAATCACTCCCACCATCACGGAGCTGACCAAAGAAGCGAGGACTAACATCCTGTGTACGGTGAAGGGATGTGGCAAGATTCTGCCCAACACACCTGCGCTCAACATGCACCTCGTCAAGTCGCACAGGATCAAGGTAAACACGGTGCTAAGATGCTAACTGCTAACTCACCCTCGAGTAAACACCAAACACCCAGCTCACAAACATGTGCGGGGTAACACAGGGAAGCGACGTGTAGCTTACATTAACATGGCAGTTATCGTAAGGTGAAGTGAATGTAGCCAATTCAAGTGTGCACCGCGACGAGCTAGCTCAACCGCCAGTTATTGATTTCGAGCTCACGTGATGTTGATCACCTCTCTCTGCAGTCTCCACTCAGACCCACACAAAATGGTTGTTCATTTTCCCTTAACGAGTACAAATGAGTATTTGGATTCCAACACATTTCCAGTAAGTTAAACGTAAGTGAAATAATTGCAATTCTTGTTGCCAGAAACACAACTAATGGTATTTCCAGTGTTGGTTCTTATGCCTCTGTAATCACCCAAATATGAGTTGTTGGTTTCATAACTCTTGAGTCAGACCTTTTTATAATCATAATGGGAACTGTTGCCCGTTTTGCATTAATGATAACGAAAGGTCATCATTGGTGGTGAGAGAGGCTTTCAGAGGGTTTGACAAGGAGTGACATAATCTGTCCTCTGCCCGCAGTGAGAGTAAAGAATCAGACACCACAGATAAGAACCTAACTACATAGAATAGATACAGTCCCAAAATACCCTCCTGAGGGCTGTAGCTCAATAACTGTAACGTCCCGGGTGAGATGTTCCTTGAGGATGCTGCATGCTCTCCCTCGGCTGTAGTATTCCCATGTCCTCTACGGAGAGGAGACGGCAGCTGCTTATCTCCTGGACAGCAGTTCAGAGCCTCTCAGTCCTGTGTGCTGAGGAGCAGCTGGCAAAGTGAACTGAAATGCAGAAACTCAATACACTCTGAGTGGAGCAGCGACAGCTTGTCACCTGCAGCGTCTCCGCCAAGATGTTTTGTCTCGAGAATCTTTTGGAAGAGAAGTCACCTCTGAAAACCAATGTGCAAAATGTGTAAAGGGGGTGTGTACGTGATGTTCATCACGCTGGTTTTTTTCCTAATCTGGCAGCATATGGAGTGAATGTCCCATGTCTTAACAGTTTTTTAACCAAATTGTTTGAGGTGATGGTCCTCAAAGCACAGCTTAAAGGTGCAGTGTGTACGATTTGGTGACATCGAGAGGTGAAGCTGCACGTTGTATCCATCCCCTCACCTTTCGCAGGAGAACCTTCAGTTGTCATTAAAAGTCGAAAGATGTTTAGTATGTCCTCTCTGTGCTACTGTAAAAACATGGCAGCCTCCATGGAGAGGACCTGCTCCTCATGTTAATATATACTAATGGGCTCACTTAAGGGTATTGCAAAAATTACACCAAAAAAACAGTTACGTGAGGGGAACACTTTTCCTCCACAGATGGCCAAGTTATAGAGCTGTAGCTATGGTATATTTTGTAGTCTTGTTGTGGAGAACATCAGCAAAATAATATTTTTTAATCATTTATAGTAGCAATTACCCCAAACTCCATCATCAAGAAACTAACATGCATACAATGTTACACATTGGTTTGACACAGGCGACTCCATGGGCGAGCGCCATCTGCCACAAAAACAACATGAAAATTGTCCACTCCCCCTGCACTGCAGCAGTCATGTTGACATCAAGCATGACAGAAGCACACACATAAAATGGCAGCACTTTTAAGAAAAAAAGCATATTATGGGAATTTTGACCTCATACTTTCTAGCTTCACAAATAAAATTGCACTTCCACTCGCTCGGGGCAGGACTTTCTCGTTTAACGAAGGAGTCCCTGTAGTCCGGCTGCAGGAGTCCGCGCACTCCATCTGTTTGAGTTCCCAAAGAAAATTAGCTTAGCGGCAGGTCACTTGAAAAAATTGATTCCAAGTTGTTCAATTTTGAGGTTCCACTGTAACTAATGCGAGTTCAACACCCTGCCCTGTTCAGCCTTGCTTGTCATTTCATAAACCAAATGTGACCGATTTAGCCTTTAGCTGTTTCTGTGTTCACATTTCAGGGTTCACACAAGTTTAGAGACTATTACTCTGATGAATGACTTCACAGCACAGAACATTCTCAGTGAAACGGTAAGGAAGCCCAGGTAGTGCCTCTTAAAAGACTGCGGACTGACCCTGGCGTCGCAACTTGAGTCTTTTGAGTCACATCCAACTGTCTCAACATGATTCAAGGCTCAGCCCAAGCAATGTAGCTGAAGCAAAATGCTCCATGTTTAAGGGCAAGTATATTATGTAAACGCTGTATGATAAAGCAGCTGCTGCTACTGGGCTCCATCTGTTAATACAGCAGATGGAGGTGACCTTCACCAGTGGATGGCTGGAGCAGAAGTGAGAGTGTGGGAGCTCTTTTCTGTATAAAGCATCATTAACACTAATGATACAGTGTGTTCACAGCTGGTGTAGCAAGTCGATGGAATGGTGAGACGAGGAGCTCGACCACAAAACCCAAGTGCTGCCAACCACATTCAGTTCTTTATTTAATTAGTTATGTAAAGCAGAACTCACTGAACACATACAAACATGCTCTTGCGTAATACTACATCTGTTATGGACTTGTTTACAAACACAGAAGAAAGAAGTGCAATGTACGGCCATGACTTTTTATGTTGGAGTCCAAATTACATAACATTAGTGAAAGGATGTTTTATATACTGTACATATGAAGTGCAGTTTGTACTGTTAACACAAAGCACAAAGAACATTAAAGGTAATTGTGGTGTGGCTCCACTAGGATGTTTAATGGAAGCACTGTCCATGTCCCAGTATAGAAGCATGGGAATTTATTGAGGTATGTTTGACACCAGTTCAATAGGAGTTAACATGCCCTCTTTCAGCTTGTAAGTGTTGGATCCTTTTGTATCTTTTACATCATAGACCAAGCCAAAGTTACAAGTCATCTAGTGGTAAATAATGGTGTGTTGCTGCGCAGTAAACAAACACTGTTTTATTTATTCATCATCTGCTTCCTCTGCCGCAAAGGTCGAAAATCTAGGCTCTTTTGTTGCGAAAACATGATCTTCTGAAAACGTCCAGACTCACTTTTCTAGACGTAAATGAGTAATTCCTCTTCTTCCTGTGTCCACCGGTCACTGTCACTCTCAGGATGGTATTGTCAACCCCACGGTCAGAAAGGACATGACGGGCTCTCAGAAGCTGTACTGCTGTCCTGTTAAGGGCTGTCCCAGGGGGCCCAACAGACCCTTCTCCCAGTTCTCCCTGGTAAAACAAGTAAGCATCTCCTCCATTGACCTGCAAGTGTGTGCATGATAATGGCAGAGTTGCATGTCCATGGGAGCCCCACACCATTTTCTAAAAATACACTTTGTATAACATGTATACAACAATTAAATATCTATGGTAAAGAAATGCTTTGCGCGTTTCTCCTCCAAGTTATGTATCATCAGTGGCTGAAACACTCGGCATCTTGGGCCTTGCCTCCCAGTTTTGTCTAATCAACATCATAATCACTTTGCTTTCAGTCAGTTGTATCCTTTTATTTGTTGTGTGTTGCTATGGAAGCAGCTGTGTTAAGACCGTAATGCTACTCACTGAATTACCAAGAGTCATTGTCTGTCTATTGTTTCTGAGGCTCATTAGAAAATGGCGCATGTTATTTACGCCTGGTCTATCATATGGCAGCATTATATGAAGATGCACGCAGAGAAGAAACACAAGTGCTCCAAGTGCAACAATGGCTACAGCACAGAATGGGACCTAAGGCGACACATAGAGGACTGCGGGAAGATGTACCAGTGTTCATGTGGCTGTCCTTATGCCAGCCGGGCTGCTCTGCTCTCACATATCTACAGGACAGGACACGAGCTCCCCACAGAACACAGGCACGTATATGCACGAGCCTCTGAAGCTTTTTACTGGAACTGCATGTAAGGATTGTCAAAGTCAATCTCTGCATCTGTTTCCTCTTTACAGAATTCCTCCTGTAAAAAAGCGGAAGATGGAGCAACTTTTAAGCGACTCTGAAAAGGTTGAGACGAGCGAGTCGGCCTGTCAGATCACGCCCAACACTATCGAGTCGACAGAAACTGCTCCCCCCTCTCACATGAATGTGCACATCCTGCACTCGGTCAGTCAGGACGCTAACCCCCAAAAGAGCATCCAGAAGCTTCTCCTACCAAAACCCAAAATGGCATTGGTCAGTGTCCCTGTGATGCAGCTGGCCCACCTGCCCGTCCTCCTTCCGTCCACAGAATGTGGAGCTCTGAGGTCGGTAGTGCTGGCGGTCGATAGCCATGGCTCTGTCAGCACCCTTCAGCTCTTACCACAAGCCACTGGAGCAGCCATACCCCAACTTGACAACAAGAGTCTAATTTTTAAGGACAGCATGCCAACGTCTCGATCCAGCCTGGGACTTATTAGCACTGGAATCCAGGTCAGTCTGGACTCGGCAGGGGTGGAGGACTCACCCAGTGGACAACGGGGGAGAAGCACTTCCACCAACATTCAGACGGACAAATCGTACTTGTCGAAAATGCCTGGAGGGTTGGGCGTCGGTGAGGGAATGGGCTTCAGCTCAGGGGGGGAGTCCTCCGTGTCGTCCTGCTCTCAGACGGACATCAGCGTGAGTGCCCAGGTCCTTCTCCCAGTCAGTGTCGAAACCCAAACATTCTCCTGCCTGGCAAAAGACACATCCTCCATAGGAGCACAGACAGACAGCCAGTCTCCGAGCCAGATCCCCTGCTCCTTCTCATCCTCCGTGCCTCCACACAGAACCAGGCAAACACAGACACACTTTACCATGCCACAACCGGAGGAGAAGGCTCATGACCAAGGTATCTTGTGTACTGACCTATTTGGCAGCGACTCCCTGAGCGTCTCCACGCAGACCGCTCTAGACATCCATGACTCCCTCTCTGCCGCAGGAAGCAGCCTATACGACGACTCAAAGTCAGCCGGTGGGATGTGTTTCGGGGTGCAGACGGATGAGCTCAACTCAAACAACATGGCCGACAACCAGACACAAACCATGACCCTATTAAACGATCTAGAGAACATCCTGTCCGACAGCATATCTGGCCACCAGGTGCTCACTGAGGCCTCTGCAGCCTGCAGCTCCGGCCTGGGCTCAGTGCAGGAGCAGCACAATGGTATCGACTTCGACTTCGAGGAGTTCCTCAATGCTGTGCATATTCAGACGCAGACGGAGGAAAGTGAGCTCGGGGCACTGGGTGGCGAAACGCCCCTGGAGTCTCTGGACATCCAAACCCAGACAGACTTCCTCCTGATGGATGAATTGGACCAAAGCGAGGGACCAAATCGCGCGCAGGCCAGTGATCTGGAACTATTTGACACACACACTCAAACTGACCTCAACTTCCTGCTGAACGCTGGAGGTCAGATGCCGCTGAGCAGCATCCTGCGCCACTCGAGCTTTTCTATCAGCACGGAGTCCTCGGACACGGAAACGCAGACCGATCTTCCGCCATTTGCGAGCGGCCTCTCTGCTCAGACAGCCATCGGTCAGGGGGAGAGCGCGCGGCTGTTGAACAGTGCCGAGACACAGACGGTGAACGGCCAGGAAGAGGGCCTGGGACACCTCTTCCTGACCAGCAACGAAACACAAACGGCCATGAATGACTTCTTGTCCGCCGACCTCGCCTGGAATATGGTGTCCCATTTCAGCTCGGTGGAAACGCAGACATGTGAGGAGCTGTATGCTCTCTTTCAGCCTCCCGAGAAACCCAACAGCTGAAGGAGCCTTCACAGCGACGCTGCCTTAAGCTTTTACAGTACAGGCTCGTGGTGTCTGCCTCTTCCTATCGGAAGAGTCGGCCCCCGATGTCCTCTGGCAGACAGTAGTCTAAGCGGTAGGAGGTCGGCAACAATTTCTCTGATCATTCCCCCGGGGGCGTCACGTCAGAGCCTGCCCAGGTATAGATCCTGACTGCTCTGCTGCACTTTAATTTACTCAAAGGGCATCAGCTCCTCTGACAGTTTACATATTTCTTTGCACATAAAGTAACATATTCTACGTGTCTCGTCTTCAATGCAAGTTTACTTCCTTATTTCAGTGTTCGACCACTGTGACTGGTTTTCACTCGTGTGTCTGTGTAGCTGTTTGAAAATAACATTTCATCAATGTGCGCTTTGCACATAAAAGGGACGCCATGCTGTCAAGAAAAGGCTTCAAAAAGAGTTGCACCGCAGCTTTCAGATATGCATATACTGCAGCGACACTTCATCCCAGCTGTACAGTGTATACAACATTCTCCATTTAGTTTACGTATGGTGGAAATGTGCAGTTTGAGCAACAGCACTAACATGAAAAGTTTGTGTGTGTGATAGAATACATCCTCCAAGCTTTGCATCCAATTTGAAATCTTTCACCAGCTTCCCCTCTGGTAGAATTGAAGCCTGTTACTATCTTAAAACAGCAAGCATCTCTGAAATGCATATCTCCTCATACAGATGTGGCACAAGTATTTGTGTACATAAAACGTCTCGTCAGTTTCATTTTAATGTGTGTGTGTGTGTGTGTGCTTCTTGTCGTGTCCTAGTCTCTGTAGCTGGACGGTAAGCTCAGTAATCATAATAGGGTGTCACTGTCTTTGACTAATTTATAAGCGGCACAGTGTAACCGTAGCAGTCCTCTGTGCAAAGGTGATCATGCAGAGTTCACTTAACAGATACCGATTATGGATTCAAGCTAGGATTAGCACAGAGGCATTGTTCTTACCCACAACCTGATTCTGACTGAAGGAAGTGTTTTTGAAGACGTAGTATTTGAATTTGAAAGTCATTTTTTATTTCTAAACTTGAAATGAAGTCACTGCACTGAGTTATCATTCAACACACACAGGCGCCCCATAAGGAGCTGTAGTCCTTGTTTGTCTTACCTTGTTTTGTTGGTGCCTTAACTTGAATATTCCGTTTGTTCCTTTATACTTATTTTCCTGTTTTTAGGTCAAATATTTGTCAGAACATATGTCAACAAACGACTCAAGTCATCAGAATCCCATCGGTTTTGGCTCTGCATGTGTAAAACCCGTTGTTGTGGTAATTTTACTCATGGTTGCATGATGTAACAGGATGTATCCAACTGTTCTACATAGTTGTGAAGATTTGTGTTCTATCATAATGAAATGATGTCCAGCATCTTATTGAACAAAAATAGTTTGAAGCTGTCTTACCATGTTGACTGAGGGGTGGAAAACGTCCCGTTTCATAGACATTTGTAGAAACGGAAGAATGTACAGAACATGACACTGTGCTCTTGTGTAGACATGCTCTATTTTTTGCACCATAGACAGTGAAAGAGCATTTCCCTTTGTTAATAACTACTTCAACACTCTCATTTAATTTCTCGTATTGAGATTAGTGCGCCTAGTTTGTGGTTCTTGAGTGAAATTACAGCATAGCTGCGCACTGCTGGTTTAGTGGCATGGGGTGGAATGCCTTTCTTAAAACACAACTCTGTGTAGAAGCCTTGTCTGTCTAAAGTGTCAGTGCCAGTGCTTTATTTTCTCTCTGCATGCAGACAGATCCATTTGTTTGAACTGAATTTGAGTTTTCTTGCCTGTACGTGTAGAGTTAACAGTTGCCTTGATTAATTGCTGAAGCTACACCACAGATGGTCTTAATAAACTGCTAATAATCCTCATTGTGTCACTTGTCAGTGAAAATATACCATAAAAGAACTCAAATGGAACTTTCCCCACCGTGGGACGAATAAAGGGTTATCTTAAACGATATAATTATGGAAAATACGACTGTAACCTTTTAGCTCCATCAAATGGATCCAGTTTTCACTCTCACATCTTGTTCATTGTCATGTCGTCTTCAACTGCTCATCCAGTAATCTGGGTGGCAGGGTATTTCTACCAGTACACATTAGGCCATTTGGGGTATCAGTGTCGGGGCCAGTAACACCGCAGCATGGTCCAAGTGGGATTTGAACAGGTGACCTTTGATCCAAAGGCAGGCCACTGCTGCCCTTTGTTCATTGGTTTGTAATTAAGTCTATAAGCAACATTATGCAAAAACAGATGTCCCCGAAACCTGGTGAAAATATGTGGTATGGGTGCATCACATTTCTCTCATCAGTCGCCTAAAATGCTTAGTTTTGTTCACCAAGATCCATAAATTATTCCCAGTCATCAAGGTGGTAAAACATCCGATCTCACAATATGCAAGGTTGATGTAAAGACTCACCTTTAGTGAACCATCAGAAATGTGTGGTGGTGTGTTCATCTGCATGTGTCCGATGTGTATTTTCTCATTTTCGCTGAGCTGAATTTAACTGGTGTGTTTCAAACCCCAACCCACAAATCCTGCATACCATACCTGTGATTCTATATTCATATATTTCAGCGATAAAACCTGGCTGTAGCTCGTGGTTTAGTTTTACCATCCTCTAAATACGTCAGTGGTTAAATCCCTGTCTTCCCCAGTCAGCATGTTAAAATGTCCTCAGTAAAGATACTGGATGCTAAATTGCCTGATGCTCTCATGGATCAAAACAAAAGCACTGCACATTGATGCTCTACATAAACGTTTGTTTGAAAAACAAATGGAAGAAACAGCGGTGTCGAATGCTCTGTGCTATGAACACCAGAAAAGTGCTGTATAAGCACAGACCGTTATCACACAGTGAATCTTTTTATTGCGATTCATTTGCATCTCAGCAAATGTAGACATTCTCAGTCCTGGTTTGTGTCATATGAATTAACTTATTACAAATTGCCTCTAAATTATTCGTACTCATTGAAGCTTAACACAAAAGAGGTAGTTCGAGTAAACAAATCATTTCAGTGGCTTGGACACAGTTTTCCTCATGAATGGACGAATGCTACATCTAAATAATTTCATTGAAACAGACTGTGTGAGGCTTGTCTTGAGGAGGTAGTTGTACTTGTTGCCAGGCAACCAGAACAGTCGTAGATTTAAGTGTGTGAACTGGTCGGAACAAAATAAAGGTCCCAAATGACACGTATGGCGCAACAATGGGCTGCTGCTGCTGTTATGGTATTGCACGAACGTTTGAACATGAAAACCAAATCAGCGCTCCAGTGACAGTGATTTCATCCCGTGCGACACAGTTGCCACCTGGGGATGACAGCCGACTTCACAGACCCTGAGATTTTCAAATCTGCAGCACATGTCAGACTTATTGCACAGCCCTCGTTGATACGTTTCCTAAAACAGGTAGCTGGGGTGAAGGTGGGCTTGGGCTCCTGCCGCGGGGCTGCTCTGGAGCACCTGCGTGAGGCTCTTAGCCAGGGCGTTGCTCCTGTCGTGTTTGGAGGACACCTGCACCTGCATCTTTTTGGAAATGGAAAGACCCGTGTAGGACAAGGACAGGCTGTGTTGAAATGTCCGGTGGCTGAAGGTTTGTAGGTGAAGGTCTGTGGGCTCCACCCTTGTTCCCCTCCTCTTATCAATGATCAGACATCTGTCCTCCACTGTGTCTCCATACGATGCACTGTGGCCTCCGCCCTTGGGACTCAGGCGCGACGACTCGATGGGTGGTAAGAATGAGAAGTTCTTGATGGGAACCACCGTGCTGTTGGGTTTGTGTCTCTGATGCCTGGAGAGGCTTCTCCCCGACGGTGTGTATTTTGTGGTGTGATACTGGGGCACCAGAGAAGTCTCCAAGTGAGCCCTCTCCTCCTCTATCATGTCGTTGGACGCATACTTCTGCACGTCGTAGCCGGACCACTCTTTGGTGTCTAACTGCAGAGCCGCTATGGCTGTGCAACTCCAACTGTAGCCTGGGTGCGTTTCACTGCGCTGCTCTGCGGATCTCACCGAGGTTTCCGCGTTGTGCGCCGTCAGGTCGGCAGAGAAGGCGGTCGGGTTGTCGCCCTCCTTGTTCTTTGGTTTCTTGCTTTTCTTCTGAGAGAGAATTATGCAGCTCAGCGGAGCGACTCTGTCCCAGCCGTGGACCTGTGTGACAATCGGTGCGCTTTGTCAAGGTTTACGACGAGGCATTTGAAATGATAAGTGTTCATATGAATATTATATGAATTGTGTTCGTTGCCAGTGACGGTATTTTATATTTTAAGGGCAGATTCACTCTCCAGAGGTTGCATTGTCGCACCACCATGTTTGAACAGTTGCCTGGAATGGGACAAACTAAACACATTTCACGTTCTAAAGATGAATGAGGGCCTCCGTGATTACAAGGGAAGGGTGAAGTGAGGTGTATTCAGATACAACATGCGACATGACCATGACTCTGCTGTGAGGCTCCATTTTGGATCTCAACTGAAATATACACTGGCTTTTAGTTTCAAGTTACTTCAGTCATCTTTATACTGAGGTACAACCAAAGCATTATCTATAAGTAGTTGCTGAGGTCCCTGAGGTGTGTGCATGTCTGACGATATGTGCGTAATTCATGGTATCATGGTACACTTTAGAGTTAAAGGTGCAGTGTGTGATATTTTGGTGATTTGTTTCACCTCTGAAATTATTCCAAAACAATTACATACTGACATTTTCAGGAACGTATACGCATCGGAATGTTGTATTTTTTTTCCCCATTACCCTTCAATGAGCCCATTAATGTATGTTTACAAGAGGAGCGGGTCCTCTCTACGGGGGCCGCCATGTTTTTACAGTAGAAAAAGTGGACACGCCAAACATCTTTTGAGTTTTAATGACACCTGAGGGCTACCATCAGTTCTCCAGCATGTTCAGAAGGGTGAGGGTGAGGTGATGGATACAACATGCAACTTCACCTCTAGATGTCACCAAATCTTACACACTACTGCACCTTTAATCACTGATATCTCTAACCTCCCGGCCTCTGTTTGAAGGGGTTGGGGGTAATTAAACCAAACTCTTGAACTCCATGTAGTTACTCACAGTATCTTCCGCTCCAGAGTAAAGATGATACTTTTTAGGCTTGAGTTCTCTGAGCAGCATCTTCTCACTGAGGTCTAACAGGACGTCAGAGGGATTCCCCTTGAGAATCTCATCCAGCTGCTTCTGCTCCGCCTTCCTCGGCAACACATACTTCTTCTCCTTCCCACTCTCTGCTGCATGGTCCCCCTCTTCAAACGCCGCCATTTACTCTCTCATACGTCCGTTACTTCATGGCGAGACCTGGAGAAAGGATGAGCCACACTCGCTCTCAAAAGACGTATTCAAAGCCCGGGGAAGTATAGCGACACAAGTAACGACGCGAGTTTGCCAAACTCACCCGGAGGAGGCTCTCTGTTTACTGTGTTTACATGTTGGACAAATGCCCAGAGGCGGAACGCCATTTAAACACACACGACAGTTCATTCTTCCCGTTGCAAGGCGGAGAATGAGCTACGTTCCCACAAGAAGCCGAGCTGAGGGAGTATCACCGTTTCTTAGGCGATGTAGTTGTGAGTCTGGGTGTCAGGGACCGTCTACAAAGTACCACACCACAAAGAGGTGCTGCGAAGAGCGTGAAATAACTGACCTCTTGTGACACCGTATCAACACCAAAAATCGGTACAACCACGAGAGACGTTATGATATTCATACAGCAACACGACAAGAAATATGGAATTTATATCAAGTATACAATTCAAAACTTTCCATAATTCCACAAATGATAACCAAAATCATTATAACCACAAGAGGTGTTGAATGGTTCATACTATAGCACTTATTTTGGAAGTACTTCAAGTGCAATAGTATGTTTTAAGCAATTTTGGTAATTTGTCCATCTCATATTTTATTTTCTCATTGTCATCTTTTTATTATTTCACTATCATGCACTCAAAATCCATAGATCTAAAGAAGTTGTGTGGTTCACACTATAGCACTTTAGTTTGAAAAATGTACTGATTATCACACACGTTACTCTTCCTCAGACTTTACACAGTTGGGATCAATATGTTGTGACTTTTCTGTGCAATTTGCCAAAACGTTGACTCCAAAAAACGTTCTTGCCTGATCGCTCACCTTTATCTGTGTATCAGGTTTGTTAACTCATCAGCTCCTAACTCTCCATCTTCTTTGTCTTGTTTCACTTGTTTGTCGTTTCTCCTCCAAACTGACTTCTGTCGCTGTTTCCACATTGTAATGCCTTTGATTTAAAGATATGATGTTATTTCTACTGTATGTACTCAATTACTTAACCTTTATAGAGGCAACGATCCATTGATCTTTCATTGACGTCTCATTATGTCTCTTAACACACATCCATTGATTTCTTAACGTACTGTGACAAAACAATTCATATATAATCATTTTTCATTCATCAAAAATTCCACCCCATGTGTCACCAAATTTACCTCACATGTAAATAGTATTTTTGTGGACAGACTACAACACTCACTTTGGAAGGAAAAAAAGCCTTACAGTTTATTTCAGGGATAATCACATACAGTTATTGACAATTCGTCATCTTAATCAACATATACCAATATACCAACTAATTAATCAACATAGACCAATATACCAACTAATTAATCAACATAGACTTGGGTCACTAAGATCCGAACACTTTGCAGACGGTCCCTGCCCCCCCCCCCCCCCCCCCCCCCCCCCCCCCCCCCCCCCCCCCCCCCCCCCCCCCCCCCCCCCCCCCCACCCCCCGCCCCCCCCACCCACACCCGCAGGCGGGGGCCCCGCCCCCCACCCCCTTCCTCCCGAACCCACCGCCTG
>JAFBJT010111293.1:38175-81099 GCA_016785325.1 Chascanopsetta lugubris | reverse complement strand
AACATGTTTCTTTCTTTCTTACACCTTTTTTTTCATCGTGATTGCTTCACACTGACACACGTTTATAGGAAACATAATTGGCGAGGCAATAAGAATCAAACATGGAATGATAATAACATTAATGTTCATTATGAAGCCAATTGTCAGATAGTAAACAACTGTTGAGTAGCTTCTCAGACCTGCAGCATTTCGCAAAGAAGCTTCTGAAAAGCTCCCTTATCAGGCGCAAGTTATTTGATCCAATAATGTTTTTGTTTTTGTTTTTTTTTATTCAGGGAGCAGTATTTGGCCGTGGTAAAGTAGCATTAGAAAAACAAGTTTTATGGAATGCAGAATAAATAATAATACTCTGTGTGGTATTATTGATCACAGCGAGAAATAAACACCTTGATGTTTATTATTTTTGTTTTCTGTCCATTTGTCGAAAGGAAGACGTGGTGGAAGCAAAGTGCTCCAGATCTGAACAGACTTTGACCTTGTACTGTTTGACCTCTGTTAATCAGCTGCTGCGCTGCCCCCTGTGGAGATGGTTCATGCTGCTGCCTCCACTGTGACAGGGAAGCACTTAGAGCAGCTCATGGCCATTTGCTCATCTCAATATACGCCGCCAACCTCAATACATTATGTTGAGGTCGCGGTGTAAATACAATCATTGTCGAAATTCTCGACAGGGGAAGTTCCGATTTTCAGACAATGGAGTGGCTTTGGATTAGGAGGTAAAACTCACGGACCAGAAGTCGGCGGTTCGATTCCTGCCTTCTGCTCCATCTATCAAAGCGTCCTCGGGCCGGCCATGCGTGAGTGATGTACGACAGAGAAAGTGCTGCGCATTGATTGCCTGTGTAACTACGTGAGTGAGGAAATGGCACCAAAAAAATCGGAGCTAAAACTACGAGTCTCGGGCAAACGCACTGTGGCGGAGCCGCGGCTACGTCCCGCTGCTCCTCATTCAGCGCCGACTGTGTCATCTCTCCCGTCACCACCGTCCGGCGCAGTAAACGGTGTCAGCGTTTAGTGTGGCCCGTGTCATGGTTGAGGCCTGCTGCAACATCTGCTCCGACATCTGTTCGGAAGCGGCAGCCACTTCCCGGCCGGCGCTAAGCGGCGAGCGCGCAGACTAATCTCAGCATCGTCTGGATATATTCAGAGCGCGGGGCACGGATGACGAGATTAACGCAGTCGCGGCGTTGACGATGGGTGCGGTCCCGCAGATGCGCGGCGTCTGCGGACGGAGATGTGTCGGGATTAGACTTCACACTGGCACCGGCGTTCGGTCACCGCGTAAGCCACGAGAGCGGCTCGGCGGCGGAGTTCGTTAGCGCAAGCCTGGCGTGGTTGACTTGTCACTGGATCGGCGCGCAGCTTGAGAAACACCTTGCGCGCCGTTAACAAGAACACTGAAAATTTGAGGCTGTCACGTCCTTGTGTCGAGAGCCTTCGACACATTTCTGTCTGTGTCGTTCCAGGGGTCTGTCGTGTTCCCCACTCACTTCCTGCTTCTCGCCTCATGTGACTGAGGGTATGTGTGACAATCTGTATGTGGGTTTATTCTCTGTAATCTTTTAATGACATGCACTAACGACGCATTGAGGCTCAGGAACAGCCCGGGCCATGAGACACACACACACACACACACGCGCACACACACACATGCATGCACGCAGACACACACACGCAGGCTCAGAGCAAGGCTGTGGCCTCTGAGGAGATTAGCCAAATCAGAAAAGCGTTTTAGAGAAAGGCAGCTTAAATGCAACACAACATAGATTCAGGCGCGCCCGCGCGTGTGTGTGTGTAGATGTGTGTGTGTGTGTGTGTGTGTGTGTGTGTGTGTGTGTGTGTGTGTGCGCGTGTGTGTGTGTAGATGTGTGTGTGTGTGTGTGTGTGTGTGTGTGTGTGTGTGTGTGTGTGTGTGTGTGTTTGTGTGTAGTGTTAAGAGGGTCACTTTAGAAATGCACATGAAAACAATTTGTAGAGCTGCCCCCATTCCAAACATTTGAATTTCTAAAATTGTTGTTTGAATGTTCCAGATAACTGGGTAGATTTGAAAATAATGGATATATATATGTATATATATATATATAGTTCACAGAACCCAATTATAAACAACATGACATCCCATTCCACCTATTCAAATTTTCACTTTACTAAATGCAAATGAATAAATTACTGACTTTGGACCATGGTGTTCGAGTGTGTGTGTGTGTGTGTGTGTGTGTGTGTGTGTGTGTGTGTGTGTGTGTGTGTGTGTGTGTGTGTGTGTGTGTGTGTGTCTCATGTTGAGACAGTCTCAGATCCAACGTTTCCTTACAACCCTCAGTCTGTGTCCTCGTACGTCATCTCCTCCATCGCCACTTTTCCAGCAAAGACGAACTCTCACCCTTGGTACTGGTCGCTCATCTATCATTGGCCATTGCCTGATCTCTGTTTGGATTCTATCGTCCATATCACTGTGCTTTCCATGAATGGGGCTATATTTAAAGGTACTTCCGCCTCATCTTAGCCTCATACTCCATATGACAGCGCTCTGCTCTCCTGGGTTGTGACTGAGTGCAATTTCTCATCCGCTTGTCAAAGCGGAGGCCTTTACAAGGATACAAGGGATAGATCCAGAAATATGCAGAATATGTGAGGACACACACACACACACACACACACACACACACACACACACATATGAACGTAATATCATATGCATACCACAGCAGATAATCTGATAGCAAAGTGGATGTACACTACCGAGCGTCACAGTAGGAACATGTCTCTGAGTGAAGCTTTTGGTCCAGTTGCAGTAGAAGTGACGAGTATAAAACCAAATGTACAAGAGAAAGCTTTTATCACTTTTGGAGCAGTGCGTTTTGTTGGCCACGCAAATATCAATGAAACCACCAGGAAACAAACATTTGTCTGAAGTTCTTATTGTGACTGCTGTTCAATGCAATTATGCCAAATGCACAAATAGATCCTTTAAGCTGAATCCTCTAATCAACATAATTTGGTGAGTTTAAAGCAAACTGGAGCCGTACGATTTCTTTTGAAAGGTTTTATTCATTTCGCATAATACTGACACATGTTACTCAATAGCGGTTAACAGGCGTTTAAAAATACAGATATTAAAACCATTAGAGCATCAATTTATCTTTAGCCCCTTTGATTCCATGAACCATTTTTACACGTTTACATGTTTCAATATACCATAACATCTACTTGGTATTAGTCTAACGTCACCCCTGAATGGATGTTTTATTATTCCTTTGTCAAAAAAAAAAAAAAAACTAAATAAAAAGAAAAGTAAACAGACAACTAATAAACTGTTTGTCCATTTAAAAAAAAAATGCTATGTGGTGAGCCACAAACTGTTCAAGGTAAAAATGTGGTTATGGAGGTGAAATCAGAAAAAGATAAAGGTTCAGGTTTATGTCTGAGAAAAGATTTGAAAGCATTAGGTTGTCGTGTCTGGCACAAATGAAACTACACATGTCGACCAGACTAATGGAGATCGCCATTCTGGATCCAATCCCCTGTTTTCGCGGTGATGTTGGTTGGAGAGGACAGCTGTTTGCAAACCCAGATCACCCTCATTCCTTCCTCGTACGTATATGGAACACCACTAATCCATAGAAGAGAGATGACGGACCACAGACAGAGCTAAGAAAGTAGATTTGTTTTTGTCATCTAATCCGGCGTGGTTCAGGTCATAGTTCGCTTTGTCGACGCTTGTAGTTGCAGCACAGAATTGATGTGGTGGTGATGCAGTCCTCCGCACGGACCAAGAGCCCAGGACACTCAGTTGTGTCGGAGGTAATGGCAGCCAGTGTTAAGAGTCCTCTCTCTTTGACCACCATCACTGGGGGGGGGCTTTCCTCAGCGAAATGAAATGAGTGACTGTTTCCTTACTGAAGTCCGTCCGAGTGTTTCCTCGCCACTGATATGTCCGCCGCGTCCTGTCAGTATTTCTGCTGCCATTTTCCTCGTTCTAGTTTGGAGATGGGCGGGACTATCGGGTCACCTGGAACAAGGAGAGGAGAAGTAGGTCACTGAAAATAGCCCATACACACACAAACACGCACAGATGTGAAAAGCGAGGATGAAGCCCGAAACGCTAAAGGTCACGGAGCCGGGGCTGCTCGCTCACGTCGACGTTGGGCTAATTTGTCGGTAGGGCACCGACCCTCCCCTCCGACGAGAGACTGAACGAGAGCCAGCTTGGATCGGGCGAGGCGGCCCACGGTGCCTCGCTCTCTGCGCCAATTGATATCAATTCATCTGTTTTTCGAGATGGTTCCTCTAATCACACGGCCTCTGTGCCTCATCTCTCCCTCCTTCCGTTCCCTTTGCTCGTGCACTCGGTTCGAATCAAACCATTAGGAGGCTTCAACTACCAGCCAGCGACCGAACGGACACAAATTGGCGAATAACTGCCGGCGTTTAGGGACGTAATAGGCCAGACTCTCCAAGACAGCTTCTCTCTCTCTCTCTCTCTCTCTCTCTCTCTCTCTCTCTCTTGCTCATTGTCCTTCTCTCAAATTTCCCCTCTTAGCTCCCCACAACATGGTGTCCCGCCTGTATTCTCCTCTTCAGGGAGTGGGTCTTTTTGTCCAGTCCCAGGTGCCAGCCAGCACAGCGTGAATGCCAGTCATCTCTGAGAAACAGACCGCACACAAGCATTTCCCTCCGCGCCGGCAGCTCAGACTATTCTACTGTATCTACTCTCAAAAGGCCTCAGGCCACCCTCCCTCCCTGGGCTGGCTCCCTCTGCCTTCAGGCCTCTACCCCTGTGCCTGATCAAAGAGTCTGCAGGCGTTTATTGTCATGCCAGTTCACTGAGCGTGCACACACACACATACGCACACACACACAAGGACATCCTTCTGCAAGCTGTATGATTTGTGCTACGTCAAAGTCTGCGGTTTGCCTTTGTTTGCCCGTTTAAGTTTGCCTGTAAGTGTCTATGCCCAAGTCGTAGATTATAGTATTTGGATCTTGAATTACAACGCACGTGGATTTGGATTAACATCTCACTGGGCCCACAAGTGCAACCAGTCTTACTTTTTGACCAACTACTCTAATGCCACTGTTCCATTGTGCTACGGGACTCGACTCGATACTAGTTCCGTTTCCATAAAGCACCCCCTCAATGTGGGCGGGCTCGTCATCGGAGGGCGTACCCGAACTCCAGTGCCGTCATATGTCGTCGCTCTTTCTTACAGACATTTTGATTTGATTTGATTGACTTGAAAGGAACATACGAAGCTGCCCAAAAAGGCTTGTCCGTAATGACTCCCATGCCAATGAATTGGCAAAGTCAGAATTCTGGTTCCTGCCCAGTGGTGAGAAAAAGAAAAAGAATCACAACCCTCAGTCAGTCCGGGGCCGGTTGCGGCTGCCTGCTCTCTTGCTCCCTAACACACATCCGGCAACAATGGAGCTAAGCTTCCACGGCGGCTTGGATGCTTGCAGAAATCAGACTCATGGAGCCAAAGCGTGCACTGGCTGGCAAGCTAAGTGGAGCTCCAACCTGGGCTGGAGGAGAGGCGTAGCCATGGCAACCCTGCTTGAGTGTCAACCAGTGCGCACAACAGAGCAGGTTGCTGGCTGTTTGGTTGCAGTCACCATATCTGAAATATTCCATGCTGCTGCTGCTTCTGCTGCTGCTGCTGCTGCATCACAATAACTAGCAAGCTACAGACGCCACTGGCACTCTGCACCATGGGCTTCTGAAAAAGCCCACACATCACTCACATGAAACCAAGGTCATTTCCCCCATTTTGGCCTTTGTAACATCTTGTACATTCACTGACATTAAAAAGTGATTTTGGACAAAAATCTGCCAATGGCATCTTCAAATATTCAATCTTGATTGTTTTTTTTTTAAATTTTTTTTTACTAATAATCACGAGGAAACATATAATGACTTCTTCAAGGAGAGAATATTTTGTCAAGAGGTTTATGGTGTTTCCAGATGGCCACATCTGTGTGGTGTTGATGAACTGTATGGGAGGCAAATTACATTTGTGACTGACATTGATTTGCCATTTATTTGTTGATGTGTGTATATGACTGCAGATCTACGCACACACACACACACACACACACACACACACACACACACACACACACACACACACTTGCTTTGCAGTGTATGACAGCTCAGTGGCTTGGCAGCCCAGCCATGTCTGCCTGCTCATCCACATGATATTATTTGGCATTGATCGAGCTGTCTTCCATCCCTTCCCTCTGCCCTCCCTCTGCCCTCCTCCTCTCCTCCTCCTCTCCTCCTCCTCTCCTCCTCCTCCTCTGTGTTCTCAGCCAGAAATGGAAGGAAGGGCAGAGCGCCAAACCCTCTTTTGTGGTTTTCGCCTGCTCCGTGTATAAATATAAGCTCTTCATCAGCTGACCAGTTCCAGCGTTTTAGTTTCAAAGGTGTTATTCTTTTATCACCTCTGCCTTTAACCTTTCTACTCCACCTTCTGCTTGTTGCTTGTTGTTTTCTTTCTCATCCATCTTCACCAGCTACTTTCTTGGTATCACATGTGTGTGTGTGTGTGTGTGTGTAGGCACATGTGTATCTCATCGTCTCTCTCTTTCACCTCATTGTCAATTTCACTTTACGAGCGTCACTTAATGGGACTATAAGAGAATGTTCGATGCCATTGATCTGGATGCCGGTGCATCTTGACCTCAGCCTACCACATCAGAGGAGGGAAAAAAAAAATCTCTCTTTTCATCATCAGTCAAAAGCGTCAGCCAACACAAATAGTGTACACACATTTGCATGCACAAACACGTACAACAGACACACACTCACACACACACACACACACACACACACTCATCATTGATCAAAGACCTGAATGTAAGAGACAGCAAATATTTGTGCTCTTTCAAGCTTTGGGGGAGTTGGCGATAAAGCGATGCCCGTCTGAGAAGGGTTCGCTTTGATCATGAATAATAATAAATTATAAATGCACACTTAAGGGTTGATAGAATTAAAAGCACACAATCTGATATAAGACCCCCCTCTGTCATTTTTCTGCTCATCTCACGTTTTCATACTGCTGTAGTAACGCCAATAACTTAAAGGTGCAGTGTGTACGATTTTGTTCATTTTTGTCACTTCTGTTGGTAGAAAAAAATATTCCAAAACAACGACATACTGAGATTTTCATGATCTCCAAAGTGTGTCTTTGCTCAACGTCCCTTAAATGAGCCCACGAATATATTCTGGGTCTATAAATACACATTAATATCATCATAACAAACGGTGAGGGTTGACACAACATGCAACTTCACCACTAGATGTCACCAAATCTTACACACTGCCCCTTTAAACAAGTTCAGTTCCACACGTGAGCAGATCAACGCAATTTGAGCTGGGGCCATTAGCGCAGTGGATGAGGCATTTCAGAGGAGGTGTTGTTGCGGAGAGAGTGTAACTTTAGGGGCAGTGGAGGAGTGAGATGCACTCTGCTGTGTGAGAGGGTGAGTGAGGGGAAACGAAGAAGGGAAGGAATTCTTTATCAGTCATACGTGACTTGGGTGTTTTAAGAAAAAGGTAGAGCGGGAGAGAGGCGGAGACCGCATGAGTCATACGCTTTTTCTTTTTAGCCTGGGAGATACGCGCTCTCTCTCTCTCTCTCTCTCTCTCTCTCTCTCTCTCTCACTCTGTCTGTCTGTCTGTCTCTCTCTCTCCTTAGACCACGCCTCCGATTAAATATTTAGGCAGAAAACAAAGGTCTGCACCCAGCCATGAATAATGGAAGGTGAGAAGGCAGGGAGAGGAATGGAGGTTATAGAAACAGACACGATCAGTGACACCAGGTAAGTCTCACACGAGTCCTCCCCCTCCTGTGACAGACATTTTAAAGTTTGCTCGGGTCACACCAACAGGTGCCGACGGGGGACAGCGTCACACCCATATGTGAACGGAGAAATGAAGAGATGGGGACGAAATGCGGAAAGAAGGAGCTGGAGCGGCACATGCAGTATTAAAAGTGAATTGGAGCATAAAAAGAATCTGAGGACAAATCCCACTCTGGTGAATCCAATGTGCTGAGTTGTTTTTGCACCAAGTCAGATGGCATGCCAGTCAAACGCAGGGAAGCAGGGCGAGGGGGAGTGACGGGAAGTGAGATGTTCTCACTCTCTCTCTCTCTTAGTATGCGTGTATGTGTGTGTGTGTGTGTGTGTGTGTGTGTGTTTGCCTTGTTCCTGTTCCTGGCCTTGTTTTTTCTTCAGAGAATGTTTGATGTTAGATCCAAGATGGGTTGGTGGGAGAGGAGTGTGTGTGTGTGTATGTGTGTATATGTGTATGTGTGTGTGTGTGTGTGTGGGGGGGGGGGTGTGAAATTGGGTGAGAAAAAGAATGATACAGAGTGCAAAGGAGAAACAAATGAGCACCGAGACGAACAGGAAAGGAGAAGACAGATGTTCATAATATAGTGGGGGTACACAGAAGTGGGTCACTCTGTGGATTCTGACAATGTGTGTGCATTAGACATGAGAGGGAATCTGCATGCGTGTCTGTGTGTGTGTGTGTGTGTGTGTTGTGTGTGTGTGAGAAAAAGAGACGAAGGAGGTTAAACATAGAAAAAAGGTAGAGAAACTAAAGTGCACACTCACCTTTGTGGTCTTGACTTTGTTACCTGTGCTGCAGCTCCATCCTGTGAGGTCTGGCAGAACCTTACACTCCTCTCCATCCATACATGGCTGCATCTGACACCACCACTTCTGTGCTACAATGGAGGCTGGAGGGACAGTGAGAGGGAAGGATATTTAGTTTGGGAGAGAGACATGATTTCCATATTTTACAACCATAATGATTTTTTTTTTGTTGTTGCTTTGATTGACCTCCATTCAAGACTTAGATCCCATTTTTTGTTCAACAAACATTTTCAGGAATCTGTCGGTGGAATCTTGCTTCAGTTTTGCGACAGGCACCACAACAGCTTTTAGTCATTAAAGTCATGACATAGAAATGTGGTGAAGCGAGGACTGAATTTGTATCATATGGTCAAGTTTGATCAATCCAATGACAATATTCAACTGCCTATTCAATATAAGAGTCGACATTATTAACATAATTATCTTGTAGAATAACTTGTTTTTGTTTTTTTCAAATTAACCAGATCTGATCCACAACTCTCCCCCCGTCAACCTTGAGGGAAAGATGAAACGTTGCCTTCGAATATCTCAGCAATAAAGAAATGTGCTGCTTTGGAGATCATTTCAAATGCAGATTTACTCTGAGCGAGTTCCCTCCGATTTAGGTCCATATGGATTTAATTAGCACATAAGAAATCATTTACATTTTCTATTTAAAGAGGACCAACCGAGAGATACATGATATGTGGCAGAATGTGGTGATATCCTTTTGGTCTCACAGCATGACACAGGGTGAAGAATGGTCTTTTATGGTCGATTCTGACCCATACCCAGCAGCCCTGACCAACATCTCGAAATGTCTCCTCAAACTCAACTCCTTTCTCTGTCTATTCCAAAAACACCAGAGTTGCGGGTTGGCAGCACCTTTATCTAACGAAGACCTATTCGAACATGATTTCACTCAAAAGCGTGAAACGGCAGGACTGCTGAGACGGCAGTCTGTGATTTCATTAAGCACCACGCGCCATAGCTGCAGGGGCTGCATCAACACCAATGATTTTGTGTACACAGAAACAGTAGCCATGATTATGCAGGTGCATGGGGACATTCTGTAGCTTTGCGCTGTCAGCACTGCTGCCGCACAACGCTCATTTCTGCTTAAAAGACGGGCAAACGTTGAGGTGCACAATCAAGGTTTCATTCATTGTGGATAGACAAGCATCAGAGAGAGAGAGAGAGAGAGAGAGAGAGAGAGAGAGAGAGAGAGAACCCTTTCTGTAGATTATGTTTACCAGAGGGAGTGGTGTTGGCAGAATGTGTGTCATATCGTTACACGGACCGAAGTCTCGAATATACAACTGTTTGCTTGATTGTGGAGCAACTATTACTTTCCCTGTTTGGGATCACTCCGCTTTCTGTTCCTCGGCGGAGGCGTTTCATTGATTTGACAGTTTTTGCAATAAAACATTAGGCCATTCGGCATCTTTGGAACTACTGTGGATTCATCCGAATATATAATGGACCGGGGCTGTGTTTATAATTAATTGGTCTCTTAAAGGTAGTGGCAGGACAGAGTATTGGGGGTGGAGAGAGTCCTTCTCTATTTAGTTTGATTTGGTTTGGTAAATATTCTCATTTTCTGTGATTACAAGAACAGCGCCGGTGTGCAGGCTGCCAACGCAGATGATGACATCCACATCTCCATCGTCTGTGTTGGTACATTGGGTACAATGCGTAGAATATAGCGACATCTGGGGGGCGACCCAGTCTGCTTCACTTCGCCGGCGGTAAGTCCAACCCACGGCCAGTCACGGTTGGACTCTGCCATGGCTATCGCTTTAGTGGACAGAATTCGTGGGCGCAGCAAAGCGGTGGAGGGCGTCGGGTTCGGTGGCCTTCGAATCCCATCGCTGCTTTGTGCAGACGACGTGGTCCCGTCGGCCTCATCGAACACTGACCTCCAGCTCGCACTGGGGCCGGGTTTGCAGCTGAGAGTGAAGCGGCCGGGATGAAGATCAGAAGCTCCAAGTGTGGCCTGGCCACTTCAGGTTGAAAGAGAGTCTGTGTCCCAAGTCGAAGCGTTTCGCGCGATATTGTTCATGTGGGTGGGTGGGGGTTAAATGAGAGAGCTCGGCCAAGTGTCACTACATTGTCCATTATCCAATGACACTTGAACCACAGAAAAACATTTCTGAGGTGAAACTCATTTCGGAATGTCCCCGGTAGAACTGGATGTGTCTCACTTTGAAGAGTGAAACCTTTCCACCATAAATCAGTCACAACCTCGGATGAATTCATGCGATTCAACCACCCGACCAACGGTGAACATGGGCTGTTATGGACCGAATACATCTTTAGCCGTGCAGTCCCTTTTTGAGCTCCTCTTCATGAATGTAATACGTTTCACTAACACTGTGTGGTCCAACGTCCCGGTGAATAAGAATGAAGAGGATGATTCGATGTGAGTCTGAGGCTTCATTAGGAGTTAACTCCATCCTTAATCATCTTGACCTACCTGCAGGTTGCAACTTTATTCAGCACTTGTGGCCTACATACAGCCATACTGATATGTGTGGTACCATCATATCTCATGATTTATGATGCTGCTGCCGCTGCACAATCTGCCTAAATTAACACCATGCTATTATTATTCATGGGAAAAAAACAAAAAAAACAAAAACAGAATTTTGCCAGGACATTCAATGCAATCGAATAAGAAAGTGTCCTGACGGCAGATGCTCATAAAGCTGACATCTTCAGTGATACATACCATCAACGCAGGAGGGCATCGCTCGAGTGGTGCCAGCGACCTGCCCAGGGAAGCAGGAACATTTGACAGTTTGAGATCTCTCTTCAATTTTGTTCTTGTTGCAGCAGCGATGGGCAGCGATCACCTCACACGTCCCTGCCTTCACATGCACTGTGAAAGAGAGAGAGAGAGAGAGAGAGAGAGAGAGAGAGAGAGAGATCACAGTTTAACAAACTAAGCTGATGACTAGACTCATTGCGGACTTTGTCATCCACTTCATTTAAAACATTTGCTGTTACTAGATAAACCCTGTCCTTTCTCTGGTTATTTCAGAATGCTTTGTTGTGCTAGTTGAAAGATGTTTACATGTTTGAGGCAGTAATCGTGAATTGAGAATGATGGAATCTACCCAGTGGTCATGACTTTATCATTTCCAAACTCCTTTAGCACTTTGATGATTTGCACAATGACATTCAACTCTTGTTCCAGTCGTGAAGCAGAAGCCGTTTCTGGTTGCGAGCGGAGCTAAAATGTATAACATATTGAGAGACTTGAGACACAGAAAAACATTTCTGAGGTGAAACTCATTTCGGAATGTCCCAGGTAGAACTGGATGTGTCTCACTTTGAAGAGTGAAACCTTTCCACCATAAATCAGTCACAACCTCGGATGAATTCATGCGATTCAACCACCCGACCAACGGTGAACATGGGCTGTTATGGACCGAATACATCTTTAGCCCTGCAGTCCCTTTTTGAGCTCCTCTTCATGAATGGAATACGTTTCACTAACACTGTGTGGTCCAACGTCCCGGTGAATAAGAATGAAGAGGATGATTCGATGTGAGTCTGAGGCTTCATTAGGAGTTAACTCCATCCTTAATCATCTTGACCTACCTGCAGGTTGCAACTTTATTCAGCACTTGTGGCCTACATACAGCCATACTGATATGTGTGGTACCATCATATCTCATGATTTATGATGCTGCTGCCGCTGCACAATCTGCCTAAATTAACACCATGCTATTATTATTCATGGGAAAAAAACAAAAAAAACAAAAACAGAATTTTGCCAGGACATTCAATGCAATCGAATAAGAAAGTGTCCTGACGGCAGATGCTCATAAAGCTGACATCTTCAGTGATACATACCATCAACGCAGGAGGGCATCGCTCGAGTGGTGCCAGCGACCTGCCCAGGGAAGCAGGAACATTTGACAGTTTGAGATCTCTCTTCAATTTTGTTCTTGTTGCAGCAGCGATGGGCAGCGATCACCTCACACGTCCCTGCCTTCACATGCACTGTGAAAGAGAGAGAGAGAGAGAGAGAGAGAGAGAGAGAGAGAGAGATCACAGTTTAACAAACTAAGCTGATGACTAGACTCATTGCGGACTTTGTCATCCACTTCATTTAAAACATTTGTTGTTACTAGATAAACCCTGTCCTTTCTCTGGTTATTTCAGAATGCTTTGTTGTGCTAGTTGAAAGATGTTTACATGTTTGAGGCAGTAATCGTGAATTGAGAATGATGGAATCTACCCAGTGGTCATGACTTTATCATTTCCAAACTCCTTTAGCACTTTGATGATTTGCACAATGACATTCAACTCTTGTTCCAGTCGTGAAGCAGAAGCCGTTTCTGGTTGCGAGCGGAGCTAAAATGTATAACATATTGAGAGTGGTAATACATACGCTGTGTCAACAACATCCTTTTAGAATTATTAAAAGTAGGTATTTGTGTATGCGTCAGATGTGTGATGATTCTATCTCGGTGAGATAAGATTAGAAAGGATAATCCTTTTTGAGCCACACCAGGGAAATTGACTGATTACAGCAGCAAACTGTGACATAGAAATAAATCATACACAATGAAAAAATAGATATGTGAATAATAACCCTGACCCAGTCTATGTACACAAATGACAAATACTAATGAATTTGGTGTTCTATGATGCATATCCTGAGGTTTACGAGTGCAATATTGTAAAAAATAATTTAAAAAAAATAAAAATCACTTCATAATTTAGAGCTATAATAGAATTTAGATTAGTTTCATTTCTTCTTTGAATGAATTAGTTTTTCAAGGGTTCAACCAGAGCCAGACAGTCTTTGTATGACTTGTTTACAGCATCAGCCAAATACACAGCAAAAAAAAAAAAAAACACACTTCAGAACCGTTAAGCATTTAATGCAGTGTGGCCCCCAGACAGAAGAAAACCCAAAGCAGTAAGGTAAAATTGATAATGTGTTTCATGAATATGTTGACCTGGTTGCAGTGTCTGCAATTCTTGGTGGGAATTGGCTGCAGTGCTAATCTAATGAAGGACAGATGCAGGAGACAACTCCACATGTTTTACAGCTACTTCTACTTTGTTTCCGCCTCTACGAGCACAGGCTTCAAGCAAACAGCCGTGTGGTTAATTAACTAGTCCACGCTGAACACACACACATCCCCTGAGGCAGCAAGAGCGAAGGAACAAACATATCACTCTACGTTTTAAAGATTTGTGATGTCAACACATGGTCATTTCATACAAGCCTGTCATCAAGTACATGGAAATGTCAGGGTCAAACAAAAAGCCCCGTCAGGATCATGGTGTGCGGGATTCCAAGAGAGTGTTTGTGTGTGTGTGTGTGTGTGTGTGTGTGTGTGTGTGTGTGTCCGTGTATGTGTGAGCCTACGTCTGACAACATACATGTATATTGCAAAAGAACGCCGCATCAGTTCAACAAAGGCTGCACACAGCAGGGCAATGAAAACCAACGCTGAACTGAAAGCTTCAGCATGAATGTGGTAAAGAGGCGAACAGAGATTTAAAAAGTTCCTCAATTGCTTTGTTAATGCGAAAAAAGACAAAGCAGTAATCTAGCAAAGCCCAGTCCAATTAATTGGTCTGTGCAAAGCACATTGTTATATCAGATCCACTGCGTATCGTTCTTTCTTTCATCGTGCTTTAACATCCTCAGATTTATATTATTTGTTCTTCGATGACATCAGAGCCAAATGGTTCAGAACATATGTCCATCAATCATTCAATCCAACATGGTTTCTTTCTCAATAGAGAGCCTGTGTGAAATGATTTTGTGCCAAGATGAGGAATACAAATATAACCATCAACACCGTGTTACCTTTCGCTCACTCTGAGGCGAGCCTCCGGTCCAAAGGTGAGCCTCTCCGAGCTTTTCTGGCTGCTATGCTGCGAAATTAGTTGTGGGCGTTAATGGTCTCCGGAGGAAAACCCCCTAATAACTCACTCCATTGACCTTTCATCTGTGTTGACGCATTGATATGATCCCCAAAAGGTCTGTGTCCAGTCCATGACATGACCTTTAGCCAAACTCCATGCGCAGGCCAGAGGATTAGTTTGCCACCGAAGATGAATCACAATCAAGTGTCTGATGCTGAGGCTGCAACTGGCTTGACAACCGTTCAGAGTGGAACGCTGTCACTCAGGTTACTTGCATATTTGCAACACTGGATCATTTCTATCTATTTGCATATCCATCTGTTCACGGTTGGTCTATTCATTTCACTTGGTTGCGAACTATGGGAGGAATCACCGCAACTGTTGCAGTGCATCCGTTTTCCGGCAGCTGTGTTGGGATGACTGCCGTTTCCGGCGCCACGTGTGGCTGACTAATGATCAGTGTGACGTCTTGCTACCAGCATCTGTCAGACGGATACGATGTCTCAGCAAGTTTGCCATGTCAACAATGGACGTTTTGCATCAAGCCGCACCTTTTGCATTGACTTTAGAAATGATCACAACACTTTTGGTGCAATTCTACCTTGAGAGCATTGATGGCGCCAAAAGTGTCTCGTTTACGGCAAATCATTCACAACTAATGTGAATTGTTTTTTCCCCCCTTTCGATAAGATTTGAATCATTGAAGTAGAATCCGACCTATTACAGGTCTTCTGTTCTCCCAAGGTTGTGTTCGTTTGGCGGGGAACTGTATTTTACTCGTGCTCACTTGGCTTTGTGCTATGGCGTTACCTAAGTTTTGTTATTATCATCCATTAATTAATTAATTAACTAACTCACAGAAAACCCCAGGCAGCGCTGTGGTGATCCATCATGGAAATACTGTGCAGGCTGCGACCAACATTTATATTCATCATCGATTAATCTGACATGTTTTTATGTTTAGTAATTCATTGATTAGTTTCAAGGTGGCACAAGCAAATGAGAAGAACAACAGAAGGCAGGGCACATAAATTGCACTGTGCACAAAGGAACTACACTGGTTTCATTCACTACTATTTCATGCCTCTGTGTTTCAGGCCCCATCGGTTGCAACTGTATGGTTCATGTCTTATGTCCCCACGTATCTGATCTCCAATGATGTGGCATATATGTTCCACGCTGCTCACGTGTGGGACACATCAAAGCCTTTACATTGTGATCACACCTACTCACTTGAATCCTATGCAGGATCCTCCATCACCTCCAGGGTCTTGAGTCCACAGGACCACCAAGTCAGACATTCACTTCAGGCACTGCCCACAGGCATCGACATGACGCTACATTTACTAGGCAGAGACAAACTTCTATCTTTTTCTTAAAAATGCTTTATTACAACCATCACCCTGTTATTTATTGTTATCAATTCTCTGCAGCCCCCTTAGCCCCCCTTAGCAACTATGTTGCAGCTGCTGCTGAGGCGGTTACAGGACTTGTCCTCAGACCAGAAGGTCGAGGCGTCCTTGGGCAAGACACTGAACATTGTTCCATGCACCCATAGATACAAAGTGCTGCAAATAGAAGCACAAGGATGTTTGCGTGACTGGGTGAATGTCAACTGTACTGTAAAGCGCTTGAAGGTCTTCAAGACTTGATAAAGCTCTACAGACCATTTACCATGTCATGGAAGTGTGTGGAGAGTGCTAGCTAGATAGCCAGCGCTATCTGGCTGAAATGGACAGATTTCGGTTTTATATCTAAAGAAAGCATAAATTAGTTCGAGATTTTGGACGTCTGAAATGACTGGTCAAAGAAAACGGTCTGCGCGTGCGCAAACAGCAACGTTTCCCTCAGGAAATTAAGTTTTTATAGGGACAGTAAAAAAAGTATGAGTAAAGGTGAACATCTCACTCAATGGGCCTTAATGAGCAGAACTCATGTCAGAGGTCAAAATGCAAATCGCTGCCTTTGAAGCGCTGCTTGTGTTTCATCGTAATCAGCTGCCGCTTCTTTGCCTCCTCTTGCTCTTTGCACCGACCTAATTGACTTGCTTTCTTTGAGAATTGGCTCGACGGTGCTGCTGGCAAGACACACGGCGCAGACAAATCCACACACACAGCGCCTCGCCCCAACCCCCGCCGACATACGCACACCCCCTGGCCCATTTTTAGGCTCAGCACCTGCAGCAGTAATTGACTCAGCATTAGTAACCGCGGCGGTGCACAGAGCTGAGGAGTAATGAGGAGTCAGGGGTGAGGTTTTTACTGGAGGAATGTAAAACTTCATTAAGGCTTGATTACACGTACTAGTGTTAATAGGTGGCAGTAAATTCCCTCCGTCGGCGCCACGTGCTAAGATGAATGTGAGCCGGAGCCATGTGACGGAACGGTTGAGCGATTATTTTGATATGTAGTTAGAATATATGCAGCAGGCTGCCTTCATTTTATGCAGACTAATTTGCGGCTGAATTGTTGCCTGTTGAAGCCTGAGCTGTGACAAGTTAATTTGACAACTTTGAAACCACTGCTGCTGCTGCTGCTGCTGCTGCTGCTGCTGCTGCCAGGTGGCACTAATGGTTTTAATATCATTGACTTTGTGTTGTAGCTGCTCTGACAGCAAAAAGGAAGGAATGAAAAACTGGGCTCTGAGGCCCTGCGGACCAAATTTGTCTGATTATCATAATTGTGTAAAAGTCTGATGGTGGCAGTTATCACTGCCCGGGGTTGGACTGTGTGGGTCCTAACAGGCTGAGTGATCGGACGGCACTTTCCATCTCGAAAGCGGTGGTGTGTAGAATTTAGTGGCAGCTGGTGGTGAGATTGCAGATTGCAAGCAACTGAGACTCTCCCTCCCGCAACTCTTTCTATTTCTGATACACGCTCCTTCTACATGCTAAAGTTACATAAACTTAGTGCATCTCAGTCTTTGGGGCTGATTGTAAAGAATTGAATACAACACAATGGATATGAATACTTTTTGGTTTTGTCTGCACAGGGAATCGATGCATTATTCTCAATCAGGTCATCTGAAGGGCAGCCGTGGCCCCCATTCCGTATGCTGAAGTGTCCTTGGGCAAGACACTAAAACCCCACATTGTCCCATAGATACGAAGTGCTGCAAATAGATGCACAGTATGAATGTTCGAGTGACTGGGTGAATGCTGCTGTAAGGCGCTTTGAGCGGGTTTCAAGACTTGATAAAGACCATTTACTATATGCGTCGATCATCAGCAGTCATTTGCTCATGAAAAAGGTCTTTGTTTGGGCGAGGTGCCGCACCACCATGATAAAGAGGTGAGAGAGATTCTCAGTTCAACGTAATTGAAACATTACATATGAATAATTGGAGGGAAACGAAAATAAAGTCCTCCGCACAGAATGAGGAAGAAGACAACTGGCATTAAGCTGGTCCTCCTTTCCTTAAAAACATGTGTTTACCCACGGACGGGAGTTTAATCAGCAAACGTTAACTGGGACGGGCTCCAGCCTCCCACAGTCTTTAAAGGATCAGCAGTATGGATGCGAGATGGAAACTCACTCTATTCAAACTGATTTTGCTCATACTGCGAAACACAGAGGATGTAGGAGGACTCTTCCACTTCCATACATTCCAGTTGTGTTAGAGCCATTTTGAATCTTCGGGATGTTTGCCGTTGCATACCAGTCTTTCGATGACACAAAGGATAGTTCGACAGAAATGGCACCTCATTGTGAAATGTTATTTTCTACCTCGGTAGAGAGTTGTGGCACTGAGCTCAAATGGTTCGAGATTGAAGACAGCTGTTAGAAAGAGAGCAATGATGGAAAACATCTGATTCTTCCTGCTTACAGAGGAAGGTGAAGAAGAAGTTGGTGCATAACCGCCACCCTTCGATGTCCAGGGGCTGATGTCCCATATAGCTGATAGTTTGTCCTGATGTTATAATCTCCAACACACACCAGGGGCCTGAACACAGAACTATAACAGTGGGTTTGGCAGGAAGGGTCCGTGCTTGGTTTCAAAATAACTTTTTATTGTATCGGTTTCTTGTATTGGTTTAAATCCCCTCATTCCGATACCAATCAATCAACATCGTTTTTTCAATTCCAGTGTTCCCAGCCACCACCGCAGCGTAAGGTGCAAAACGACCAAGTGCTCCAGACACAAATAAACAGTTCAGACAGATGAAGTATTTTTTCCCCACACATTCCAAACTCACAGATGCGTCTCTGCCACAAAAAAGTTTCAAGATAAAATGGTTCAGTTTGGCCAAAATGCTGAGCTACATCTCTAATGTAACACTGCTTCCATTTGATGTCCGTTTCGCCCGTCATCCGTCCAACCCTGCTCCCCTCCTCTCTCCCTCTTGTTCCTCTCCCATCTCCTCCGTCCATCTCACGCCGTCCCACCGCTAATTCATAAACGAGTCCTCCTTTCTTTAGCTCTCTCAGCCTCTCCAGCACATCATTTCACTCCAGTTCGCTCTTGCTCTTAGCCCCGCACAGCAAACTCAGCGGGGTATCAGACCATTATCCTCAATCACAGGCTCTAAAGCAGAGAGATTTTACCCTATTTATTATGTGCTCTTCCTCTCTCACCTTGTCGATGCACCCCCCCGGCCCCCGTCTCCCCCCATAACACGAGGGCCTGTTAACCCTGCCTCTCTTAACACAGCAGTGGATGTTAACCCCATTTGTAAGAACGCTGTGCTATCTAGTGACAGACTGCCAGATGGACAGATTGCCCCAAATCAGAACAACCGTGACACGGTGTGTGTGTGTGTGTGTGTGTGCATGCGTATGTGTGTGTGAGTTTCTGTATGTGTGTGTGTGTGTGTTGTTTCACTGATGCACATGAAACACTGAGGTAGCTTTCTTGGTCCCTGTGGGGAGCTTCTTTCAAATGTCATTTCTGCCACAGGGGGTTGCTCTTTCTGTCGCTCTCTCTTTCCTTCACACGCACATGCACACACACACACACACACTCACTCACACACACACACACACACACACACACACTTACACATACACATGCACTCACACACATCTTCAGAAATGTGTAAAAATGAGATAATGCATAAAACAGGAACAAGTCTATTCTCACTCAAAATGTGTAAACACGACATTATTCATATGGACATGTAGTCGGCATTTCTCACACACACACACACACACACACACACACACACACACACACACACATTATGGAGTCACATACATACATATATATATATATATATGTGACTCCATAATTGTTTTAGTCATATTTGTGAGCTGCTTTCATGAGGACGATTGTGCCGCCATGTTTGGGTTCCTCATCATCTGATGTCGTCTCTGCCTTGTGTAGAACCAATAATTCAGTCGGTGCTTGAAATCACTGCTCTGGAGGAAAAGGCAGCAGTTTTCATCGTGACATGGCCGTGGATAATAAACAACGAGGGGATGGTTCCCAAACGGCTCAATAGTCATCATCTTTTCTTTTACACAAAGAAGCACAAACAATGACTGTTGACGCCCTTTCAACTCAGAGACACTCGTCGCCTCTCATTAGTGTCCTGCCATGATAAATGAATGGAGAGATGCACCTGTTGCGTAGTTGTATAGAGTTCTATAGGTGCTGGTAATAAACAGAGATGTGTTTAGAAACAGCTGCATGCAGTCCATTTGAAATGACATCCAAATAATTTCTGCTACTTTGTTTATATATTGATTTCCCGAAGGCCCGTCCACCCAAAGAACATATAATGAAATGGAAAATGTGTTTTCTTTGCTTGCCAAGTTCATTTGAATACGATTTATGTGTCCTTCAGAGCGTGCGTGTCTATGCATTCGTGTTAAGAAAGGGATCGCATTGGTCTCCAAGATGGCGCCATTCGTTGCGATTCACAAGCACAGGGCAAATTAAAACTCTGCTTAAGAGCCTGTGGAGGAAATTAGCAAAGAGAAGGAAGGCGAGGAACCCTACTCCACCCATGCTCTCTGCCTGTCTGCAACTTCTCCTTATCAACGGTTCGTAATGGTTGTGACTGGAAGGTGCGTGACAAGTGCAGGCAGCCAGAAATGTGTAGCGACCATTACTATGTACAGGGCATCTTTCATTGCTGCACTTTTGCACTCGTGCTGCGGAGGAAGATTGTCTGTGCTCAGAGATTGTCTTTTTTCAGATTGGTATGTTCTCTGAGAGCATATATGTACGTTTGAAGAAGAGAGACTCGATGATCTACACAGATTCATCCTGCTCAGTTCGTGAGCATTAGAGCCGAGCAATTGTGTTAACTTTGGGGAAAATACATCTTGATTTTTGTCTGGCAGTGCTTTATGAAAGGACCCTCGCATTAGATCAGTGTTTCGTATGAAGTGGCCTTCAGTAGACATTTCAGGCACAATCTTTAACACTGATGCTTTGAATTTTCGAGGGGGAGCTGAGTTCACATTGAATACGCTCGTGTCTATCGAAACTCTGGGGAACTCTCCACAAATGGTTCTTTGTAGCAATGCATGTGGCCATGAGGTGGCGCTTAGCTTGCTTATGCAGCCATGCACGTACTCAGTGAGTCTACATACCAACATTGGCAAAAGTGCACACATGGTTTTTACACGTGGGCCGTCACACCTTGGACAACAGCCGACCACAGGCTGACAGAAGAGGCAGATTCAGTCGGCTCGTGTTTTAGCTTCGGTAAGAGCCTGTCGAGTCACCCACTCGCACTCAAAAGTGATAAATGACTTAAAAAGTTTCCCAATTCATCCTTAAACCACTGCTGCTTTTGTTTTTCTCGGGACGGAAGTGCTGACATTGAATAAATGCTCGACAGTTGAACTACGGACAAAAGATGAAATCGTCCCAAATAGGAAATCCATTTCCTAAAGCAACACCTGTGGACGCTAGATACTGCGCATCAAAATGTAAGTGTCAGCCCCTTCATGCACAGTCTTGTCCCATCACCCTCTCTCCCTCTGCTCAGCGTCTCTGGGTGACTGGATGAGTGAGTGACCACAATTGGAGAGTGTTTCCTTGCAGCAGCAGCAGCAGCAGCAGCAGCAGCAGCAGCTCCGGTTTGCGATGTGACACAAATAAAGATGGAAAAAAGCGAGAGGAAGAAAACATTGGGAGCCGGCTCGTCAGAATTTGGATTTCAAAGGGGGGAGAGAAAAATACTGTGGGCGTCGGCGCAGAGGGGATCATCCCCCACAGACAATGGGCCTTGCTAAAAAAAAAAAAAGAAAAGAAACAAAATTAAAAAAACCCAGTTAGACGCACTTTGTCGAGCGGCAGAGCAAACAAAAGCCCGCGTCCAACTCATCAGATGTGCCTCGTTTTGATTGCGCCCCCTTCCCCGGTGGTGTTGTGCAACCGGCTCCCATCCAATCATAACAAAGGGACACTTCATCAATAGTCAGTTAGGATGAGACGCTCCGTCTGTAACAGCCTCCCTCTCCACTACCACTAACTAACCACTAACCACCCATCCACCCAACCCTGAGCGGATCGTCCTCACCGGTCAGAGACCAGCTTCCCTCAGCACCGGTCACTGGCTGCTCGGACAAACGGAATCACCCCCCCCCCCCCCCCCCCCCCCCCCCCCCCCCCCCCCCCCCCCCCCCCCCCCCCCCCCCCCCCATCTTGCGACATCATACAAGATATTAGCCCATGTGTCAGAGCCGCCCCGGTGACACATGGTGTGTCCTGACATATTAGCAGCGGCGACATGGCGGTCGGTGCCGATTTGTACTCATTTGCGCTGCAGGCGTGATATTAGCGGATGTGAATTGGGTATAAATTGATAATGTGCTGGGATGCATTAGCAAAGCGCTGCCACTCAGCCATTAACCCGTGGCGGCGTGTGCACGAGGCCCTCATGTTTCCAACCCATGTAAACTGCTGAGTGGGGGGGTGACGGTCTGTTTGCCCCCCACCCCCCCACCCCCCTTTTCTGCCCGGCAGACAAGAACACCTTCTCTCTCGCCATCTGCACCACTTTCCAACGCGCATCGTCCTGAGCCACGCCGGCCTCGTTCCTCTTTCCCGTCCGCCCGCCTCTTTCTTCCCCTTCGCTCCTTCTCCTTCTCTGTGTCGGCAGAGGCAGACACACGACGCTGACGCTCAGTCCAAAACCTCGCCGCCCCGCCCGTCCCCAGTTGTTGCTTTGTCAGTCAGCGAAGGGAGAGGAGAGATCTACGTATGGCGGAGGAGCCATGTTGATGAGGATGTCATTCGGTCTGCATTTCCCCGCCCATCAAAGGAATGAGGACGGACTCTCGTAAACGTCAGGCTCCGCGTATTTCACTCCAGCAGGTTGCCATTTGGTTGTATGCGCCTGTGTGTGTGTGTGTGTGTGTGTGTGTGTGTGTGTGTGTGTGTGTCCGGGTGTGCGTGATTAATGGTTGTTGTCTATGTCACTGTGTTGTTGAGGTGTCATTTTGCAGATCTAGATAAATGGCGTGCTATCACCCTGTTTACTCTCTGTGAAAGAGTGGACAGTCCCATATGTTACACCACACACTATCAGTCAACGCACGCACACACACACACACACACACACACACACACACACACACACACACAGCTCACGACTGCTGTCACCTGCAAACAGTGTATGTGTGATATTAGTGATACTCGAAGCTCGTCCGGTGGCTGGAGCCTCAGACGTTTCATTTCCAATGAGTGTGAATCAGTGGGATATTTTATTGTTTGAGGAGTGAAGAACTAAAACGCTGACGATTCGGCAGAATTTCACAGGGCTCAAAGTAAACACGGTCATTAGAAATGCACGTGATGGGGGTGAAGCAGTTCTGACACCTTCATTGGACTAATGATTCTGGTGCCGCAGACAAATTATGATGAATGATGACATACGACTGCTGATCACCGAAAAGACGCCAAAGCTGTGACATTTCGACTTGATCATCCTGCTCGAAGTATTTACAGGCTGAGCTGAGATAAATCTGCAAACTGTGGTGAAGTTTTGAATATATCTCTCCAACTCGCTGCACAGCAAAACTATACACACACACACACACGTGCAGTGAAGTACAGATGTGAATATACGCTGAGCCCCAGCAGCATCAATACAGTGTGTAGAACAAAAGGACAGGAGCAATCTTTTATTCTTTTGTTCATCAAAAGTAAATTATTCAGGGGGTTGTTCACTTCAATTTAACTAGAACTTGAAGGCAAAAACATCTGCAGTGTTAATACAAGCACTTTGAAAGAGGTGTCCACTATGAAGACTTTCAGATCGATGCCAGCAGTAATCCATTTCACAAACCCTGAATTTAGAAGATCGGTTTTTACTCAGCACCAGTTCTAGAAATAGTACATTTACATAAAGTGGTAAATGTTTGTTGTAAACAAAATGAGGATTTGTGGTGTAGGCCAAATCCTTGTACATTTCATCTATTTCTTATATTTGTTTTCAGAGTGGATATGAGTGTTTGTGTTTGTCCTAAATTGACTCCTTTAAGGGACAAATCAAGTATTTCAAACAGAACTTCAGAGCTGCAGACCTGCTGCTGAAAACACCCACAAGACAACACTCGTACACCAACTTCACTTTATTGTACTATTGTATTTCTGTTATTCTTAACACTTACTAACATACGTTAAACATACGTTATTGATGACAAAAACACGATTCATTCTAATATGTTGTTCTATTGTTTTGAAGCTGTTGAAACTTCGCTCTCATATCACACCTCAGCAGAGTTTCAATTATCTCACTTTATATCTAACAACCCATAATAGTTTATGGATCAGAACCTTTGCTAATGTACAGTACGTCCTCTGGTCTCTCACAGTCTGATACACTCATGACGCTTGATTTCAACTGCATTTAAAAAATAGGGTTGGATCTTTTTGGTCTTACAAATAAAGAGGAATCATACTTTATTTTGTAGCCAATGGTGTTTTCAAATGTGTACATTTAAATAAAGGTTCAAGTCTTTGATTTCAGTCAAATAAATCTGCAACCAGCATGGGTTTGTGTTGGCTTGATTCACACTCAATTTAAAAAAGGAACTATAAAGAGCTCTAATAATGTTTATTTCTGATATTAAAAACGATAACCTGCGCACGAAACTGGAGCATAATAAGATGACACTTCTCAAATGAAAATATTTCATTGAACAGGGCCGATGGCCAGTGAGTTGATGAGTTGCGTGATTGGTGCACTCAGCCCACATCCACGTTAAGTCTCTCTTTCATTGTGTCAGCACTTTCTCTCCAACTGCATTCATCAGGATGGAGCATTACATCTTTGCACCCCTCTCTTGCTACTCTCTCTCTCTCTCTCTCTCTCTCTCTCTCTCTCATCCCATCCTTCACTGCTGAATGAAAGGGAAACCCTGCTGCATCTGAAACTGGCTGGTAGCAGAGCTAGAGGTGAAAAGATAAGAGGAGAGAGGGAGGAGAGATGAAGGCTATAGGAGGAGGGAGGGAGGGAGGGAGGGCGAACGCGCTGCCTGCTCCGACTGTAAATGATGTGAAAGAAGAGGAGAGTTTGTTTTGGAGGGATGATTAATCTCTGTTAGGACTCTGCTGGAAGGAAAGTGAAGAAGCACCATCGTTGAGCTATTAGTACACAGCAGGATGAACCGGAGCTCTGAGTCTGTCTGCCGTGACTTTTAGAATCACAATGAAAACAAAGTGTCTCAGGAGCCAATTTCTTAGAGCCTTTATTCTGGCCTTTTCAGTTCAGCTTTCGGATAAAAAAAACAGGAAAAAAAACAGAAGAAGCTTTTGGTTCTTTGGAAACACATTTCCATAACCGCTTCATTTGATCATAACCGTTCACTTGTTTGAATCCGCCTGTGTTTATGTTGTAAACACTATCCTGAGGCATGTGGCTTTTATTAAAGCCAGACTGATTCTTCTTAAAAGTGTCCTCTTAAAAAGGGAAACAATAACATAGGTCATTTTAGCAGCTGATTGTTTGGAAGTCAAGTGACGGACTGCGGAGAGAGACGAAGCCCTGGTTAGGAGGCGGGACCAACGGCCCAACAAGCACCTTGAACTCATCTCCTTGTTTAAATCAAAAAGCTGATCTTCTCCTGAGCCGACGAGCCAAAGAGTTTTTGACCAAAAAACAGAATATTCTCACATTGTTGCAGATACAAGGCCGACGTAACTGTGCACTCTCTGCTTATTGTTGTTCAAATCCCGACCAAGGTCCAGGACGTTTCTGTGTCAGTTACTGGGTGTCCATTTTTTCGAGAAGGTTATTAAAGAGAGGATTTCTCAGAGTTCCACAGGTGTAAAAATCACCGTCTCCAAAAAGCCTTCTGCAGAAACCACCGGGTGACGTCGCGCACGTTACGTCCATCTTTATACACAGTCGATGGTTTTAGACATTGGAGTGGGGAAGAATTACAGGTTTGTCATTCGTGTTGGTGTCTGCAGGTCTAACTAATAGACAGCTTGAAAACAACTGTCTGGATGTTTGGGACCTTTCAACGGCATATTAGGATGACGTTGTAATTATAGCACAGCACAGCACAGCACAGCACCAGAGTGTGCAGGGCCACGACGGAAACCGAACTACTTTCCTTTGTTCGTGTCCCTTCTGCGCTCACAGTCGCATATTTTGTTATGTTAAAGCAAATCACACGTGAGTTGCAATATTCGCTTCAAGTAGCTTGTGCAATTCACTTCAGACAAACCACGGGAGATTAAACAGAAGCCTGTGGCAGTTTTATTTTGAGAGGAAAAAACAAACAAACTCAAATCTGATGCACATTTCACACCTTCTTTGAACCAACAGAATCGGCGGTGTATTGTCAGTAAGGTGCTGTCTGCTAACACTGATTCAAGAGCTTTGGGAAAAAGCTATGAGCATCAATACAGACTTCTGTGTTTGCAGCAGTCGGCTGAATGTTCCTCCAGGCTGCATCTTATTGCTTGAAAGCAAAAAGGAATCCTGGCAGTGTTGTTGACGGTGTAATTTAAAGGGAGACTATGCTAATTTTTACATCAATTAAAAATATTTCTTGGAAATATTAGAATCAATGATAATAATAAGAATAATAAGAATAATAATAAATATTTTACGCAGTGCTGGAAGTTGCATGGCTTCATGCTGCAGAAACCTGGTGTTTATTTCAGTGATGCCTTCGTGGAAATGTGGACGTTGTCACCTGTTTTCTAGACTGGAGAGTTTGTGGCGTAGCGATGATGGATGATATTTGATGGAGTCTGAGGTCAAATGAGCTGTGTTTTGATTCTCAGTTCAGATCCGTTTTTTATTGTGTTTTTTTTACAAAAGTGTCAAAGTTAAATATGGTAAACAAACAAGGTGAGTTTGTTCATTTATTTAGAGAATATATATTTTCACAACACAATGAGCTGCTGCTTTAATAATTGAACCCTTGATACTGAGGAGGCATATTTTTTCTTCCTGATTATCAAGGAAGTATTTTCTGATGAATTATTTGTCTCTCTCGCTCCACATGTCCTCCCGAGTCCAACAGTTTATTGAGATGAACATTTTGAGTCATGGAGAGAGTAGTTGGAATTTGGGGTTTTCATAAATCAAGTGCCAAACGATTAAGAGCAAATGGAAACAAAATGTCATGATGGCTTTGATAGGAAATCAAACAGGACCCCGACTGGATGATGCATCAAACAGCTTCTGGAAATCAATGACATCTACAGTATCAGGGCCACTAAGTGAAGAGGCATCAAGACTGACTGGACATCTCAAGCTGCAGTCGTGGATTGATTCTCACACTCAGTATGTACACGCTGTGCTGGGTGAAGCTCAATTCAGAACTCAATAATGATAGAGAATACACACACACACACACACACACACACCAACATCACATAGAAAATATCAAAAGTCCATGAGGAAACCCAGTTATTTCCGTGACATCTTTCCTCTTGATGAAAAATAGACGAATTTCTATTAATCTGCACCAAAATAAGCATAAACACTCTGTGAGGGATTGAGTGATTTGTGCTTTAATGCAGCCCACAGAGTATTTACAGTGGTGTTCCGGTGGGATTAGTTGTGTGAGCGGATTAGTGAAGCTGCATTACTGCTGTTTTACTTAACTCACAACAGCAAAAGACTAAAAATAAAAGCCTCTTAACCACATTTAGACGACATGAGAGGCCAGGTCGGACAGCCGGCCAAACACCATGTTTGTGTCCTGTCCCCCCCCCCCCCCCCCCCCTGAGCTGGAAAAAGATGTGCATACACACACACACAACTTTCTGTTCTTAATCTATAATCTAGTAATCTGCTCAAAGTTGCCCTCTGCAACATATGCTCTGGACGCAAAACACTGGCATATTAGTTAAGGAGCTGATGTTGGTGGGAGTGTAGCATATGCCGACACTGGCAGGATAAACAGAGTGGGAAACTCACCGTGAGCGCAGAGGTTTAATGCAAAAAGGACGAGTGGGAGAGGGAGACGGTGGAGGAGAGAGGCTGAGAGTGAGAGAGATTCGCAGAGGCAGCACAGTGTCTGCACCCCCCCTCCTCCCTCTCTCTCTCTCTCTCTCTCTTTCTCTCTCCCTCCAATGCTCTCTTTCCAAGCATCAGCATTGATCACAGTACATCAGTGAAGTAAAGAGCATCCCATCCATCAGTGCATGACTATGGAGCCACTGTTAGGAATACTAAAGCTGCTCTCCGCTGTGTTAACACACACACTGAGGCTCAGTCATATGCATACTGTTTATTATCAACAACAGTGCGGGAGCGGGCGCGAGCGAGGCGCCGTTAATCCACCGACTCCTGCTGCAGTTGGGACTTTTCACAGAGAGGTTGTTCATGAGGCGTCACCGAGTGTCAACATCTTACCATATTTCTATTGAAGTAAAGCCCACGAGGGCCATTTCTTTGTCGTGCCATGTATTTACATTCCCCTTACCTCAAGGACTTCTCCTCACAATGTGAACATGAAATCTTTTTTGAAAAGCATTCCAACCATAAGGGATGTTTCATGGACTTTGCCTATGACGAGACACCGGGTCATTTGGCCAATCAGTGCCAATTGTGCTTTTTATTGTGACATCTGAGCCCGTTGCCCTGGTCTGGCAGTGATAGTTCAGCTCTCTGTAATCAGTGTGTCATTCACATCGGACGGTAAAACATGTTTCGAGGGATCAGATTACAGCCAGGATGAGAGTGGCCACATGGACGGACAGGTGTGCATGCACTTGACAAGGCGCCATCTCCATATGTGTGGAATGACACATTCCTACCACACGGGTAATGAATCAAAAAGTGCATTCAGTATGTACACATAAGCACATACACACTCAAATCTGTGAGAGTTTCAAAACAGTGAACTAGGCGGACACAAAAGACAAGCCCTCCTCAGTCATCCTATCATTCTCAACACACTTAGCCCAAGCACACTGCTTCACAGATGGCCACCATTTTCTTCTATTGTTCCTCCTTGCTTTTGTTGTCTGTGTCATTCAGTTGGATCTGCCCACACAGCAGGATGATGTGAGATGAGCGGAACACAGCAATTACATCTCCGTTTTGCCATCCGACACATTCATTGGAGATATGTTGGGAGTACTTACTATTGATGTCATTGTTTAAGAAGTGTTTGATTCCAAGTGCAGCTGTGCACATGTTGTTTTTGGCTACAGCAGCTCCTACGCCATGGAAGCCATGAAAAGAGATGTCTGAGATTATTCAGAAAAGATGAGGTTCTAGCGCCGTTCGAAATATGTGGCCTAACCTTGCACATCAAAGAAATCTGGACCCGTATTTTTTGGGTCTGTATCTTCATTCCTTCTTCATCCAGTTGCACAACATAGGGTTTGCCAAAACTGTACATTTTTGCCCAGTGATGTACTTAAATGTTTTGCACATGTGTATATGTTGATATATATATATTTCTATTATTTATTCTTTTTTTTGTATATTCTACTGCGCATTCTGATCTGATCTAAACTGTGAATGTATAATTTGTACTCATTCATCAGGTCAGAGAATGAAACAAACGCTAGAGTAAAAGGAGGCACTGTGGTTGTTGACATTCCATCAGTTTACTGTACAGGCTAAAATCGCCTCGGACAGCAAACTGCCTCCAGTCTCAGATAGACTTGTAATTAATAGCTGGACGTAGTGAAGAAAAGAAGAGCATTGACCAGCCGTAGACTGGGGGGGAAGCTGGGCTCTAACACAGCTGGATGGTCAGGGTAGTTGTCTTAGTCAGAGAATATATACCTTGATCCGACCTTTCGGTAAAACTGCACTGCAACAAAACAAACAAGATATAAAAGGTCGTCAACAAAGGCAGTAACAGGTGATCCATCATCTCTGCATCAACCTTATGCAAACATGACTAAGGGTCCGTGCGTAATGGATGGTATTGGGAAGCGGTTGCATGAACGTAAACAACTAGAGTTTTCGAGCCCACACATTGGCTGGTAACAACGCATGTGAAGATCCTATATAGGATAAGCATGGTGCATTCATTATTCACATTGCTTTAAGCGTGCCTGCTCTACTGGGACAGTGACTAGGAAAGAGGCTACTCTACATCAGACCCTGCCAGGAGAGGAACGGCAACACATGGGAGCCATAGACATGAAACCAAGGAGGCAGGAGGTAATCAGGGCTGTTGGATTGGATCTGAAACACAATATCAAAGCATTCCTCTAATTCTAGATCCACATGGCAGAGACAACACAAGCCTGGTGTGGATCCCCCGATTCTTGTGTCTGAAATATCCCAATGGTTCAAAAGGTACGAACCAGGCGTCCGTTTCCTTTCCAAACATCTGGTCATATGCAGAGTCTCCAGAGACGGTGAATCATAAACAGTGTACATATGAAATGAGAGGGAGGAGGGAAATGGGGGCAAATGGGCATTAAGGAGGCAGAGCAAATTGCTTTGATGTGCTTTGAGCTTATGGAAATGATGCAGTAACATTCAGGGGGTCATGTTTTCCAGTGTTCATTCTTGACTATACAAATAAGAATATAATGTAGCTCTGCTAATAGTCCTTGTAAAGGGCTCTTTGGTCTTTTCAGGGGCTCTTGAATGGGCTCCAGGCCTTCACCATCCCAAACAGTTTCATGTCAACAGCAGGAAATAACTGACTCAGACCATTGACGTGGTTTGTTTTCTTCTCTTGCATAATGAAAAATGTTTTAAATTGTGCTCATGTCTGCACATTCAACAAAAGGAAGCTGACAAAGTGGAGGTCTTCCATCATTTTATCAAAATAAGTTGTTTACTGAATTAAAACACTCTTATATATGACCTTGACTGACAGAGTGTGTTGACTGAGATCACAAATTTAAAACCTATGAAAAATATGTGGTTAGTGGAAAAAGTCATGCAAAGACTGAGAGCAAACACACGGTGTCTTTGAGTATTGAAATCAAAATATTTGAAATTGCTGTGTGTAAGATTCGGTGACATCAAATGGTCAAGTTGCATTTGGCTGGGAAACCTCTTTATATCCAATTCTCGCTTTCTTATGAATGTGGTGGTGCAACATGCTGAAACAACAGTTTGTAGAATCATGTGAATCTATGCTACAAATAGCAGCATTAGATTTGTATGATGTTCCATTTCTTCCCCTGCTTAGTTAGGATGTAAGATACATAGTTCACAGTTCAGGTTCAGACTCATTTAAATGTGTTTCAAATTGTCAGTGCACAAGTTATTTTTGTCAGTACTCCTCATTTGGAAATAGATGTTGACTGAGCGGTGTGATGTCAATACCTTCGACAGTTTTCTTTTCACATACTTAAATAACACCGCAGAGAGCACAGTGTCATTGCAGCACATCAACCACACTGTCAGCCCTTAAAGCCAAAAGCTGTTTACATGTGTCCGTCTCAGTCGACATGTTTGCAGTCTATGCAAATATGGCACATGGGTGGTAATCTGGATTCAGGTTGGTGAAGTAAGCAGGCAACACAGCAGGGAAGGGGAATGCTGACAATGCTTCTTTGGAAAACCAGGAGAAAACTTTTGCTGCCTTGTTTTACGTGTGAAAGCATGGGATTAAGAAACAACCTTCAAGTCCCAAGACCTCTGGTCATGCTTCACTCTCATCAAAGCGAATGGAATGGATTGCTTACACAGATTTCAGTACATCTCTCCTTGCTTATCAAGGGCTAACTTGAAAGGGTGGTTCACACTTCAGTGTGACTTTCATGTAAAAATAAAAGCCCGAAGTATTGTGGACACAGAATTTGGTATTTTAAATCCATGTATCTGCAACACCCTATTCACATGAATACTAAAGACAAATACTGTGCAAAAACGTAAGAACAAAACCACTGTGCCACCCACCCACCAAGCAAATACCTCTGGAGGACAAATTGGAAATGGAATCATAAACTATAAAGAGCCAAGGTTGAGTTCAGCCGTGGAAGAAAAGAGACCCGAGATGGAGGTGGAGGGGAGAAAAGAAAAGAACAGCTACATTAAATAAAAGTTCACTCTTTCTCGCCTGCCCCTGCAGAAATTCATGCTGTGCTACCTGATTGAAATTTCCTGGTTTAATAGCTGTGAAATAAAGTAAAAGTTGGGCGGGGGAAGAAAGAGAGAGTATGAAACAAAGGGCAAAGGAGGGGGATGGAGTGGCAGCAGAAAGCCCATGGAGAGAAAGAGAGACTGGGATTCTCAGACACCAAGTTTGATCCGTTAGAATCCAGTTAAGTGGATATAACGGAAGTATTCATTTAAACTGTAATCAAGGCTAATCATTCATTATTGCTTTAATGACATTCTAACACATTCCGGTCGCTCTCTTGCCATGATATTAACACGCACGACCACCATTCTAGTTTCAGATAGTGGCTTAACCACTGGCAGAGTGTCAATAGAGGATTTGCTGTGGACACCATAGAGAAATACCAGGCTGGGTCAATGCTGGGTTGGCTGGTGAGCTAACAGGTAATGATTAGCACTAATGAATGCAATCAGAGGGCCCCAAAGAGGTAATCTCTCTGTGCAGCCAGAGGAAACTCTCCATTTACACCAATTAGTGCAGTGACCATCGCATCCAGACCCGTACTGTAAAAGCTCCCTTCTCTTTCCACTCTAGACCATGATGGTTCAACCGCTTCCGTATGTGGGAGGGTGATCACAGTTGCACTTTGCTCGTTCGGTCCGAAAATATCTGCCTTTTCGACTTAGTCTAAAACCAAAGTAACAGGCGTGGAAGGTGCCCCGGACCACAGTCAGGGCCAATGGGCCAAATGCATTGTATTTCCACCATGTTTTGTAACCAACAGCTGATGAAGGAGACGGACGGACGTAGAGAACTGAGTTGCTCGATGGCTTGGTGCTTGTAGTCTTTAGTCATATACTGCTTTTATATAAATATCCAGAATGATCATTGTGCCGGGAGAAATACCACAGTGATTATCAGAGGTCATCAGATGTCGAAAAACAGGACGTTTCATTCAGCCTCGCGGGCCCAAAACAGTCGCAAAGCAACGGTGGTTATGCAGCGCTAAGTGTTCTGAGTTGCCTTCATTTCCTGCTGCTTTAATCCTCCCTCCTCTCTTCGAAGGGACAGGATGACCCAAGTGTTGCCTTGATGCATTTAATGCATTTTTAACAGCTTTAATTTCAACAGCTGCTCCACACATTATCTTCATGTATGCAGAGAGACAACACATTTTGTATGTGTTTGGTAGCTCGGCGGCTGTAGCTCGGTCAGTAGGGACTTGGGTGTGGTCCTCCTGGGCACTGCCGAGGAGCCCTTGGGCAAGGCACCAAAGCCGCAAACTGCCCAGGGCGCCTGCATGTGGCAGCCCCCCTCGCTCTCTGTCCAATCGGTGTACTGTATGCGTGTTTTGAGTGTGTGTGCTGCAGACAGCACGTGCATGTAATATACATAACGACAACTGCGGATTAAAAACAGAGGTTGTCTATTGTCTGCGATTCAAAAACATTAGCAAGTACAACATCTGGAGTGATGACGTGCTGCCGCGCTGACGAATGCATGGCATCAATATTGTCAGATTCAGCCCGAGTGGGTGATCACATGTACGTCTTCATCAGTCTTGACCCAATGTTCATGTCTTGGCTTCATTATACGAGATTCACTTTTGTTTTTGCGTTTTAATTCAGGTTGGAGACTTTCCATTCATCTCTCGTGTGCCTGTGTGAATATGTGTGAATGCGCAGAAATTCTTGGCCTTCAGAGGATGAATCATTCACTCCTTTGAGAGCGTTGACTTCCACCGTGAAGATGATCACAGCTAATGGATGACCCCATCAGGCCTCTTGATATCCCTCACATTTATGAAGATTACAATGTTTTTACCGAAAGCAATGTGTGAACAATTTGTGATTTCTCCCCACTGGCGTTACAGTGTGTAGTTTCGCGCCGTTATGCGGAGATGTGTGCTCCATGGAGACGTTGCAGACCGAAGTCAACAACACGCACTCGCTGTTTGGTCAGAAACCCCATCTCGTGCACAGCACATGGCTGCTCCTCACGGGTTCCACGCAAGGGACGACATTCGCAAGCATTCCATGTCACACAGGATTATCCGGTGATAGACTACAAAAGGCCAGAGTGCCTGTTGCCAGTTAACAAATTCTCTCTCAGCACCTTAATAACTGAATACATCATGGGTAAAACATGTGCATCACCAAGGACGCGCTGATTGGGGAAGGTGAGAGTATGCAAATGTGGTTCCTTGGAATTTGTCAACAGCGCCGGTTGAAGTAGGGGAGGGAGAGAACAGCCGGAGGCTGCGTATGTAGCAGTTGTAATGACAAACGAATGAACAGATCATAATTAGCTGGTATGTTGGTCGCTTTGAGGCACCGGGGCAAATGTCATCTTCAGTGGAGACCGTTGCAAACAGTCTCCAGGAATAGAATGGGAGCCAGAGTCAGTTCAGTCATCAAGCGCCGCTCGAACAAGGAAACAATGTCCGTCTTTCAGACTCACTCGCCACATTTAGAAGTAGGCTTGAAACCTTCCTCTTTGATCAAGCTTATTGTGACGGCCCCGGGCCGCGCCACAGCGCTCGTTGGCGCGCCTGTGCTTGCCGGTCTCTGCAGTTTGCCCGACGACCGGGCTCCGCCCCTCAATCAGCCGATCTGCTGCACCTGTGGGGAGCTGATATAAGCTGAACACCGCCAGGTGCTTCTCTCACTCTCTCTCCCCCGGGAGGCTGCGGCTCTCGGTCCTCAGATGGACCTTTAGTTAGACTGTGGGGTTTCTACCGTATGTTGGTTTTGTTGCTTTTTTCGTCGCTCACTGTGTTTACTTACTCACTCACTTCCTGTCTGTCATAAACCAGCGATCTCACGTCAAGCTGTGTGGGTTCCACGACTAAATAAATGTGTAATTTAAGACCGACGGCCGTTCTGTGAAGCTCCGTTTGTTTTGTTATGGCTGCAAGTGAACCAGGCATAAGTTAGAGTGGACTCAGGTCCTTTCTGGTCCAGCTCTAGGCCCAGAATGTCGGGGGGTAGATTGACACACTGTAGAGCTTCTTACTTCCTCACCTCCCTCACGTTCCTCTTCTTCAGCTGCAACACAACCTGTGCTGTTAAAGCGCAAAACATGTCACTGGTCCAACTCCCTGGGCTCAGTTATTTTGCAGTTCCACGGCTGCTGCTGCATCCCGGGTTGCGATGGTGGAAGGTGAAAGGATAAGACCTGGAGGAAATTCTTCTCTTCAGTGAGAAAGATTTACGTGGGGAGAGGTCTAATGGAACACCTGAACATCCTTCACCTTCTCCTTTCCATCCAACCGTGTAGGAAAAGCTGGTCGCCTTAAGGTATCATTCAAACTCTAAAAGTGTTTGGTTTGTCCATTCTTGGCTACTGTAGAAACAACAAAAGTAGTATTCACTCTTCATATTGCATTTCTCCCATTTGAAATGCAAATAATTTCACTTACATCTACATACAGAACCATAAGACATTACAGTTTTTTTCAATATTGTGAAAATATAATTCAGAAGATTTATTTTCAGTCTCTTAAAGTAGCGACTTAAACAGGCTCCTGAATGAAAATCCAATGTGCCACACATCCACCGCCCAAACCTCCACACCTAACTTCCTACTTCAGTCTATACAGGTCACCCTGCTCCCCTGCATTATTAATGAACCTTAGATGTAAACCATCATTTACATTCCTCTCCAGCTGTCAACCGGTGAAGAAAGAGAAGTCGATAACACTGGATGATTTCTTAGCATTCAAAATTTCACTGTGGTCATTTTCAGCTTGAAACTTTTACGAACCATATGGAGGCTTGTTGTACACCGAGCACGGAGTACAGCATTACTGTGGAGCAGCATCTAAGCAGGGCAGACAGCCTGTCTCTGCATATCACATTAGAAAACCACTTTGAGTGTGTGTGTGTGTGTTCCTGCATGCATGTGCTGCAGACCTGTCCATGTGCCTCACTGAATGCACATGTCCCTCTGAGCTTGTGTGAGAATAGTTTAGCGAATGCATCTCAGCGCTCCCGTCTTTGTCCACCCCCCCTCCCTCCACAGACCGAACGCCACTCAGAGCAAGTTAAGTCCTTGCCGGTCTCTAATCAGAGCCGATGTATGGAGATTGCAGCGTATAGACCGAGAATCAATGACTCGGCAGTGTGTGGTGAGGTGATCAGCATAATCGCTGCTCCGCTTAACTTTAAAGTCCAAGCCAAGCGGTTTCTCCCAGACTATTGGCAAAGCTGCTGAGATGCTTCGCCGAGGCCTCGACTTTGCCTGCAAATAGGATCTCTTCATTCCAACAGATCTGCAGTCGACTAAGAGGGTTAGAGCTCGGCGGTGTAAAACCCGGAATTTTCACACAGTTCTGTGGTGATGTGTATGGTAACGCATGGGAATGAGAGAAAAACAGGAAGATGAATGGTTTAACAGATGGAGAGGCAGCTTTTTTTTCTGCCCTGGACCGAGATAAAAATCTGTAGACTAGAAGGTGAGCGGGAGCAAGGAAAGCATGCATGCAAGTTCTCACACACACACACACACACACACACACACACACTTTTTTTGCCACCTTCTACTCCCTTTGACTTTCCCCCTCACCACAGCTGTCTTGTCAGCACATGCTGGTGGCAACAACACGGGCGCACACACACAGTGCTTGGTGAAATGATCAAAAGTGAACTGTATATTTTTTGTAAGTCTTGGGACATGTTTTTTTCACTGCCACATGCAAGAAAAATGGAATCATATTTGAAGTGTCATACCTCTTCAGATTTTGTTGTTCATATAAAAAAAAAAAAAATTCCCATAAAAATCATGTGCCACATGCTTCTACTGAGATGAGCATCATCTGTGCGCTGACCAATCAACTGCCATGGCTTCACCTCGGGTAAGAGGAGACAACACCTGGTCAACAAACACAAACGAAGCTCAGTTTCTGCCATCACTACATTACATTCTGACCAGAGCCAGTCAACCGTAATAAAAACATCCCCGAGACCAGGGGAGCCCACTACGTCGGTTGATCGCCAGTCGATCACCAGCAACGTGTCAACTGGCGCCCGTCACGCACCAACGCGGGAGAGAGAGCGAGAGAGAGGGAGAGATACACACACACACAGTGAGAGAGAGAGAGAGAGAGAGAGCGTGTGTCAGGAAGTAATACATCACTTGTATTCCTCCATGTCAGCCACACCCGCTCAACATAGCCCTCCATAAACAATGAGCGCCCCCCCCCCCCCCAGGGGCGCCCCCCCCCCCCCCGTCAACAAATCGCCGGCGACCTGGTAGATCACTTTGACTCGGCAGTAGCTTGCATGGAGAAAAAGTGTGGGCACCCCTCCCACAGACTACAGCCGGTCTACACCTGGTTCAACCAGTCATGGCCTCTTGCTCATGTACAGCTATAGAAATGTTGTAGACTGTGGTGCCACACTCATGGTACCACACCTGAATGTCCTCCGCAGATTAGGCCATTAACATGAAAATCACATTTTTTTTTACTTGTCCCCACGTGTGTGTGTGTGTTGTGTGTGTGTGTGTGTGTGTGTGTGTGTGAGAGACTGAGAGCCTCAACCTTGAAATGGCCTAAGGGATTGTATTCAGTAATTATCTGATTGCTCTTCTGCTTTTCCTCAATCAGACATCCAGCAACTGGATAATGCTGTGACTCCCTGATTACAACTTACTCTACCATCATTGGCCCATTGTCGGCAGCATACAGTTGCTTCTCACACACACACACACACACACACACACACACACACACACACAGCCCTTACCACATATTATTCTATTACCAAAACAGATCCTTAAAAAGAAGAATAAAGGCAGGGGTAGTCACTGAATTGTTATTGTGCTGCGGTAAAGGAAATGAAGAACATGTCTTCATTGCAGCTCCAACACATATTTGCATATCAATTCTATACAAGTGGAATACTGAGGAGACAGAGTTGACGTCAGGCTGTGGTGTAATAAAAGAAACTATTACGGAATCCTGAGTGACACAAAGCTGCAGCTGCTAAAACATCTTATCTTGTGACTTCTGCAATTCATCTCTCTCCCTCTGTGTTTTCAGTGTTTTCACAGCTTTGTGCCGACCTCAGCATTCCACTCAATGCCCAGTGAAGCACCACAATAAAGTGCCTCTCCCCTTTCTTCATGTCTTTTCACCATCCTGTCCTATGAAAATGTTTGCCCTTGCCTTGTCAAGAATCGCTCTGTGAGAGGAGGAGATAATGCCTGGCAACCAGACAACAGCATCGTCACTCACTCACTCTCACTCACACACACACACACACACACACACACACACACACACACACACACAGTCATAAAATAGTAATTTACTGAACATATATATGATCTCACATAAAACAATCTAAGTCTCAATAGAGTCTCAGAGAAGTGATACGATTATGGTCTTTGTGCATTCATTTTGAAGCGCTTAAGAAAAAAACACTGACTCATCCATCATCTCTCGTCCATCTGCTAATGGAGCAGATGCACAAAGCAGACATTGAGACCTGGAGGACAGAACAGCACAGTACAGTTTGTATCAGTGACACACTGTAACAACGATGACAGCCGGTTCAGGTGAAGGGCAGCTGGTTCATGCCACTATCTTCAATGTAACACACCAACACCGACAATCTGCAGATTTGTGACAAGATCATCAAAGACCCGGTGGACATGAAAAGTATTCAAAATATCTTTGTTTGTAATCTGACGAGACCTGGATCTACTGGATCTGTGTGACCCAACCGATTCCATTCAAACTTGTTTGATTCACCCTGACAGCTCCTCTTCCAAAATAGCTCTTGATCATCTCAGGTACGTGTATGAGCAGACCAATCCTCGCAGCACTGGACTAAACCTAATTGTTCTGCCACAGACAGGAAGAACATGCTCTGACTTGATTGTGTGTCGTTACTCTAATCACAATTGTCCTGCGCCGTACTCGAGCCAAGATGGAGCAACGTAATACCATGCAACAGGGAACCCGCGTTGATGGATGTGGTAAAGGAGTGGAAACGGCCAGTCTAAAAAAAAAAAAACTTTACTTTTCCAACTCTAGAGGCTTTTTGTTATCGTCTGTTGCGAAGGGGATCGCCGCCTGATGTAAGGAGGGAGTACACCAAGATACACACAGGGCGGCGCTCCCTCCCTCTGGAACCTTCAGTCCAAGATACAACCACCAATGCATTCGAGTGTCGGTGTAAATACACCGTAAAACACACCGGAGCTGGTTTGTGATGCGATCTGTCAAGCCGCCCGGAGAGGTGGTCGGAGACACGTTGTTACCACATTCAACACAAGTGTGATTGTAAGTGCGTCTGCTGTCTCCACTGAGCTGCCACACACACACACACACACACTCTCCTGAGGACGGTGGTTGCCCTGTGCACAGCCACCGTAAAACCAGTAGCATGACACCGCAAAGCTGCGTGTACAGCCAGTGTGCAGCGGACCTATACGTCACATGCAGCTGAGACTGCGATGTGATTGTGTGGCCTTCTGCCAGAGTGTGGTCATAGATGCTGCTCGCCATGTTTCCTTCCTTCCGACAGCAGGACTGGAAAAAGCTCCAACATCCACACAGCTGGGGAACTGCGACGGCTTTTTGTCCCAATCTTTGGTGTCGCGCGCACAGGTGATGATTGTTATCGGGAGAGGCAGAGACACCCAACCTTCAAATGAAAAAATGAACTGTGAAGCGCGAAGAGGCCTCTGGGCCTAATCACGCACGGCCCCACCCTCATCCTGTTGAAGCTACAAGGACGTGAGAGTCCCAGACCTCTCTCTGCGGGATTAATGAAATAACTTTTTTTTTTGTGTGTGGGTGTTCCTCTCGGCAAGCTTCTCAAGTTTCCCATGAATCCGACGTCGGCATTCCCTTGGGTGGCGCATGGCATATTCCCTCCAGCGTTACACGATGAAAGGAATTGGCTCCAGTGGCCGCCTGCAGTAGTAATATGTGGTAGATCCAATCCAATACAGTGACTGCTGCACAAACCCGCTGACCCGCCAACAGGAACATATACTGTGCATTCATGCATCTGTGCCCGCGAAGACATCCTTGTACCTACCTGTGTGGCTCCTGTGTGCATGTGTCAGGGAGGCCAGGCAGAGGGACAGCAGTAGACTCCACACACCTATTCCACAAATGCATGGACCTTGTTCCCGCATTCTGTCCGGAAAAACAAACACACAAAAACACCATGTGTTTAACGACAGTCAGGAACTAACGAGATCGGATGACTTTTTTTCATTAGAGGCTGGAGGTAAGGACGGTAGTGTGACTTTCGAAGAAGAAGAAGAAAAAAAGGACCTTTTTTTTCAATTCAATTCTTTCACTCTGTTATTCATTGACACACGGTTTTTGAAATACACACGTCAGACTGAGGGGGCTGCCGTATCCAGGCAACCCAAACAGTTGGGGGTTCGGCGCTTTGCTCAAGGGCACCTCTCCAGCTACCAGTCCACACTCCACACTTGATCCGAGCGGGACTTGAACCGAGCTGCTGCCAAACCAAAACGACGTGGCCCGTACGGGCATCGAACCCATTACATTCTTTGATTTCCAGGTTATTCATTTGCAAAGCCAAACCCCAAACAGACGATACATTGTAAAAGCTAATTTCTTTAAAAATGGCGCAGATGGTGTATATGAGCATATGCTCAAACAACAAGACAACTGGGCAGTGTTTGAACAGAGGAGTTGAATAAAAGATATTCTGCGACACAGAAAATGTGTGATAAGTGACGGCTGGTGGGAACACAACCTTGTCGGTGTTGTGGTTGGAGTAGTAAACAGCCGAGTGACACAGATGGTTGGGAGGACTTTGCTGGTGCTGGAGCAAAGAGGTTCTCTGCAGCTAATTCATGAAAGTAATCGCACACCACTGACACAACTTCCAAGGCAACTTTCTAAGAGAAGGGTAAAGCAAGCTGGATTTGCTCTTCAATCAATGAATCAGTCTCCACTCTGTGAAAGTCTCAACGCCAGAATTCAATAGATTTCTCTCCTCTGAGTCAAAGAAACAAAAACCACTCAATACACAATACATGAAATATTCATTTAAATATAAAGCCGTGGAAGTAAATGGGTAATGGAATGAAAACAGGGAAATGAGCAGGCAATCTGCTAATGTACCACACTATTCATATAAATGGATTTAAGTTTTGGTGGGAGTTAAACCAAAGAGACTTAAGTGCTATGGCTTGTCAGGTTAGACCCTGTCAAAAAGTGCTGAACATCTTTCTCTTCTCTTATTCTCTTACATCTCGCTCTCTCTCTCTGTTCTTCAGCGCTGATCCCTTCTTCAGCTCAAACTTGTTCTCGCCGTCTACTTTTCCTGTTCATCGTCCAAACTCTTCTTGTTCTTGCTTCCTCTTTCTTTTTCTCTGTCCGAGGGACTGCTGCGAAAACTCGAAGGTCATAGTCACATATCCTGATGTCTTGCTGGGCGCTGCCAGGAGGAGGTGTCATTGTAGAATCTGAGTCAGCGAATTTCTCTGGCGTTTGATTCTAATCGGGGACTGAATATAAAAATGGACGTAGTGTCGGTCACGTCGACAGCTGGTGTCTGAAGAGTAGTGCTTTTGAAGCCATCGAACTCGTCGGCATCTTGCCAATGTCTAACTACTTCAAGTTCCTATTTCATCAAAAAAAAGGGGCAAAGAGGTGGAACACACACGGATCTGTGGGTGGGCCCGTGGTGCCGCCGTATCACCCGCAGTACGTGCCAGGTCGGCCCAGGTGTCAGTCAAGAGGCCACGCCCCTAACCTTAATCCTATTATGTTGCGGGTCAAATGAACCCGTTTTAAAGTGTCAAATATATTTTTTAAATGGTCAAAAGATTGTTTGGGGTATGAAGCCTCTTCTGCTCGGCTTAATTAGTGAAATCAACGTATAAAATGAAAATGGTTCATATCTCTAATCAGATGTGATGATGTACCTTAAACAACGAGCCCAGTGACTTTCTGCAGATTAAATCCAGGCAAGATTATTCACAATCCTGGTTGAATCTGAGTATGTCCTGATGCATCTACTTGTGTGTATGTCTGTGCATGTGTGTGTGTGTGTGTGCACTTTTGCCTTGGGTGTTTTATGTGTGTGTTTAGCCCTGGGCAGGGTGTGTGAGTCATGTAGCCTGGCATTTCTCAAGCTGGGAGAAGCTGCAAAGCCAGACAGGCTGAGCCAAGGCTTTCTGTGGTTAGGAGGCAACACACACACACACACACACACACACACACACACACACACACACACACACACACAATCATACATGTGTTTCCGTTATTGTCACCTCTCGTCTTCTCTCCTATTCATCTTTCTTCGTCTCCTCGTCTCCTCTTCCTCTATCCCCTCCTCCCTCCTGTCCTCACCTATGCTTTGCTTGTTCCTAAATAATTAGGAGACACAGTTGAGCTGCTGCCTGCTCTCCTCCTCCTCCTCCTCCTCCTCCTCCTCCTCCTCCTCCCCACCTCATTTAGACCCAAAGCAGACTTTGTGATGATGCAGTGCCACTTCATTGCGGCTGGTTCTTTGGTTTGTCTGCTGCGTTATCCGTGGGTGTGTGATGTAGAGATGCAGAAACAGAAGGAGAACATGAGGAGGGGGATTGCAAGTGTGTGTGTGTGTGTGTGTGTGTGTGTGTGTGTGTGTGTGTGTGTGTGTGTGTTGCTCTGGACTGCTCAGGAACACAGGGTTCTGATCAATAGCATCTAAAAAACTCGGCAGCTGATGGTGACTCATGTGCACACCACACACACACACACACACACACACGAAGTATTTGAATGCACATCTGAATTCAGATGTGTAGAGGAGCTTTCAGCATTAGTTTCACTAAGAAACTCCTTATTACCTTTGATCCTGTGTACCAGCATGAGTTCGGAGAGAAACCATGACCCTGGATGATGTAGCTTTCATTAGGCAAACACAGAGGAGGCAACGAGAAACAAAGAGCGAGCGGAGAGGGAGAGATGGAGTAAAAG
>JAFBJT010111293.1:0-21917 GCA_016785325.1 Chascanopsetta lugubris | reverse complement strand
TTTTTTTCCCGTTGGGGCCCGCCCCCCCCCCCACACTTTGCCGTCCACCCCCCCCCACCCTCCCCGTGTTGTTTTCCACTCGAAACTCTTCGACATGCGAGGTTTTTCAGATCCTCATCCTTCATCTCGTCGGATGCTAAATGTTCAGGATGAAGGACGGGTGGAGGAGGAGGGCCAGTGGAAATCTGGAAAGGGTTAGAAGAGGTAAGACATTAGAGGCTGGGTGGGGGGTGGGGGGTTGGGGGGGGTGGGAGGGGGGTGGAGGAGGAAGTTGTGAGTGCAGAGCATTGGACGAACACACAATCTCCATGGCAACGGTCTGATCTTTCTCTCTGCGGCTGTCAGCCTGCAGCGCACATGGTGACGGAGTGGACAGGTTGTGCTGATGACCAGAGGTGGGGAGGTGAGCTGCTGAGGGGGAGGGGGAGGGGGAGGGGGGGGGTGGCCAGAGATGGTGCCTCTCACTCTCACTCTCTCTCTCTCTTTCTCTCTCTCTCTCTCTCTCTCTCTCCCTCTCTCTCTCTCCCCCTCAAACCCTGCCATCTGCAGACCCCAAGAGCTGCTTTGATTGGATTAGCCATGAATTAATGAGACAGGCTGGAGGAACAGCCTCTGTTGTGGAAATCTCTTATCATATCTTAATCCACTCTTTGTGTGCGTGCGTGTGCCTGTGTGATCTTATAGGTTCTTTGGACCAAATCAAAGAAAAGCAAGTTGAGCCCTTTGTGTGTGTGTGTGTGTGTGTGTGTGTGTGTGTGTGTGTGTGTGTGTTTTAAAAACCCTCTCAGTGGCAATTAACTGTTTAGTCTTCAAACACCACGGACTAAATGAATTCTCCGATGAAGGGAGAACACATGTTGCTTTAATGAGCAAAGGCACGACAGGGTGAAAAACGTCTCTCTCACCGATGAAGCAACAAGTGTTTGTTTTCACTCGGTCTCCCTGTGCGGAGAAAAGAAGCCATTGCTCTCTTCTCTTCTCCTCCGCCACGGAAACTTAGGAGAGAGCCTGTTTTGCTTTTTGCACAAGTCTTGTTTGGAGGTGGCAGGGCTCTAAAGCGCCTGTGAAGAATAGACTGTTGTCTCCCTGATGACTTAAACATTCCTCCCTCTTTCTGACCACCAAGTAGTTGCAAAAGAAAAGGAAAAAAAAGAGAGAGAGAGAGAGAGAGAGAGGCTCTCTCTATTCTGTCTTTTCGGGTTCTAGCGCCACAGCACAAAGTCTGAGCGTTCTATAACACGGGAGCGACGCTCCCCCCACGCCTCCCGGTGGTTGAAATTAATAGCTTACATAGTATTTATTGTTGTAAGTTTCTACTTAGCGTGAGATAGAGGGATCAGGTGGGGGGATGGCATTGTTTGGTTTGGGAAGTATTCTGTTGGTTGCGTAGCAACAGGCTCCTGGAAACGGGAGTGGACGGTGTTGCCACTAGCAACCGTTGTTGCTCTGCAAACAATGTGGGCCAGTGCAAACATGAGCCAAGACTGTGGGCTCCTGCTTTTAATTGAACATCTGTATGTGTTTTCCTCTGATTGAGCCGTGTTTAGGTTCGAGCCGTCGGTGACAGAGGTTTAAATCCCCTCCGCGCTGTTCACGTTGAAGACTGTAGCCTTCCCGACACTTTGTCAGGCTCTAAGGGTTCCTTATAAAAGTGTCCTTTCTCGTTTCCCCCGCAGCTTTTTCAACCAAAAAATAAAAAAAACCCTCAGGTGACTCTGTCAAAAGGAGGGGGACTGGTTTTCTAATGCTGTTAAGAGCTCATCTGGGATTTGCTTGAATGAAACCAGGCTTCCAGGCCTGACGTGAAAACAGACTTGCACACAGGAAGTTGTACCTGAGTCTGAGGCGCCGGGCAGCAGCAGAGAGCCGTCTCCAGCGTGTTCTGTTCTTCAGAGGCCGCTGGTTTGGAATCGGTGCATCTTTAACCTCTCCTGGACACTCAGCAAAAAGACCCCACCACCCCACTCCACCCCAACCCCCTCCCGTCTTTCTCTGCAGTTACTGAGGCCCCCTCTTTTAATCGGACTTCGATGGATGAAAACATGAAGGTCCGGGAGCTCTGTGCACCGACAGATCCCTCCGCTCTGCAGACGGCTGCAGAGGGGAGAAGACCTCGGGCCGCGCTGTCACTTCCTCCGGGGGAATATGACGAGGCTAAAGATGAACGGGGGAAACGTTTCGAGAGTATTTATAACCCAGCTGACACTCCACAAACAAATTCCTTGCTTTAGGAATACGCGGGGAGGTTTTCGAAAAAAAGCCTCGGTCCTCGTTAGCGTCCTTGCGCTAACGGGACTCTGGCGCTCGAACAACATACTGGAAAGAGGTGCGAAGAAAAAGAGTTCTAGAATACGAGGGCTCTCGCGCGTTTGTGCTAATTGTTCCCTGAACGGATTGGACAGAGACGACCGCAGGCGGGGACTCGCCATGACGCATTGTGTCTGTGTGGATTTGAATATTGACAAATGTCGGAAATGTCATCATGGGCCCCGGGTTTACTGCCGTCTGTTGTTTCCTGTTCCCGGTCATTTTCCCAATGATTTGTAATCACACGATAATGATTTCTCTTTTTTCTTTTTTTTTCTTTCTTTTCTGTGCGTGTGTTGTCGGAAGTGAAAGAGTCTGAAGTAGCGTGTCTCTCAGTCAGGTCCGTTCAAGGTCCAACGCGTCGGATTGTGTCGTATCACGAGTGCGCTACTCTGCTCTTTTCAAAGCCATCTTTTTTCTTCTCCCTCCGTGTTTTGTATTTACACAGAAAGCTGCGTTCAGAGGACTCGGTGTTAACACTCAATTACTGAGCAATATTTTACTATTATTTGTTTACAACGGAGCAGCACAAGGCCTTTCAGAGAAGAAAGCGCTGTCATCTGCATACGATCGTACTCTGCAAATCTCCACTTTTTCGTTTTGCACTAAAACAAGCCGTGACTGTCTCTGTGCCGGTGGGAACCTTTTGAGTTTTGGGGCTGTTAAGGGGGATTTTGTGGGTTTTGTGTTCGAGTCAGAGATACCTTCATTATGTTGTACTTAGTGGCAACATTTGAAGCGGTCGTATAATTTACTGCCGTGAGCCTTATGTCATCATACTCTTAAAAAGTCCCACTAAAGCGGATGTGAGCGTGACATTTTTGCGGTGGTTTCCAGTGGAATTTATTTCCTCTCCTCTAGCGTCAACATCAAAGCTTCAATTACGACTCGTTCCGTCCTTGTTGTTGTTGTCGTTGTTGTTGTTTTCCCCTCTAATTTCCTCTGCGGGTCACGTATTAGATTTTGGTTCAGTTAGTTTTCCGGCTGAAACAGTTGTTCACGCATACGTTTTCTAAAACATCCAGATGCAGGTGCATCGTGGAACCCCTCTCGCCCCCAACACAGGCAGCCACAGATGGTTACCAGCTGGCTTTGTGGTTGCGATCACTTCAGTCTCAACGATGCTTGATCGCCGCCAACGGTGGCAGGTGACGCGTTGCGGTCCAGGTGGCGCTGCGAAGCAGCCATCTTTTCGGGATTAGCGTCAAATTCTGTGGGTTTGTTCGAAAAGTTAGCGCGAGATCTCACACGCGCGTTGCGCGCGCTCGTGGCTGCACCTGGCGCGCGCCGCGGTGCGCGGCAGCCTCGCCGTCTTTTCGCCGGGCCTCCGGTAAATGGTAATAAGGTTGGAGAGCATGTCGCGTGTTGCGTCTCCGGCAGGTCGGGTCTTGCAGCCGCAGAAAGCCGCCGGGTGAGCCGCTCTCCCGTCTGGCAACTTGACTTTTCCCCGCTGCTCCGAGCGTTTCTGCCTCGAACCAACGACGGCTCATCAATTCAACCCCCACCACCCAACGTATCTCCCTCCCTCTAATCCCCCCCCCCCACAGACTCTCTCTCTCTCTCTCTCTCTCTCTCTCTCTCCCCTCTTTGCGGCTGCACTCGAAAGTTCCTGTGCAAGAGCTCTATAAAGGGGGTGGGGGATGGAGGGTCGAGGAGTGAGCGGGAGGACGGGGGTTGAGTTGGGGGTGGTCGTCATGGATTCCTCACCATGGCAACCGACAAACGTTTACAAAGCATTGAGGAATTTCCTCATATCAGCTGGATTATTGGAGCCCTCGGAGATCGGCTCTCGTTAGAAACAAACGCTGGATATCATCAGGACGCGGGCGGGGGCCGGAGCCCCGCTGCCATTTTCATCTTCCTCTCCCTTCTTTCTTTCTTTCTTTCTTTCTTTTTTTTGTGGGGGGGCGGGGGGTGGGGGGGGTGGACAAGTTTTTTTTTTTTTTTTTACATGGTTAGTCCCCCTCGCTCTATTCTCCTCTTGTCCCTGCTTCACTCCCGCTCTTTCCCCCCTCTGTCTTTTTTTTTTTTTAAAGAGAGCCTTTGTGTCACTCCATTTTTAGCTCCCCTTTGCTATGCCGTGCACATTGTCGCCCAGTGGAAAGGCGAGCGGCGGCGGCGGGTTCGGGCCACAGGAAGCGCTCCGGTCCCGTCGCTAACTTGGAACTCCCCGCACCGCAACTCCACAGCCTGGGTCCGTCTCCGTGGGCAGGACTGGAGAGCGCCTGTGTTACACTGCTGCGCTGCCTCTCTCACCATTGATTAAGGCCAAAGGTGGCGGGCTCCGGGGCTCTGAGCTTCAGTGACTCAGCTTGACTTGGCAAAGCCACAGACCCCCTGGGGTCTAATGAATGCTCCGGCGCTTCCAAGAAAGAAGGGCTGAGGTGGAAGCACATTTACTTTTTTTTATGGCTGCCCGTGTGTATAGGCTTTACATTCCCGTATTCTTCCCTTTGTGACACATAAAAATCACTTATTTACCCCGGTTATAAATTTCTGCTCTCTCTCTCTCTCTCTCTCTCTCTCTCTCTCTCTCTCTCTCTCTCTCTCGCTGCCCAGCATGCAGAGCTCCGAGGGAGGGTCCGACTCCACGAGCAGCGTGGCGGCGCTGCGCACCTCGTCATCAGCCCAGGCCCCTGTGGTACAGCCTGTCCCGGCCTCGCAGCAGGTAGGACATCACCTCTGACAGGACCAATGGAGAAAGTTCGTAATGACCTCACTGTCCCCGTCCCCGTCAGTTTCCTGTGACAAAAGAATTGTTGTGCTTGGAAGCGAAAACAGGACCTGATCGCTGCGACGGGGCTTTGGTGTGAGTGGAATAATGATTCCAAAAAAAAACACCCCAAAAGAAATGACACCGTCTCCTACTCACCGTCTTTGTTTGTCTATTAAAGGTATGACTGTTTTCCACGTCATCATTTAACAATGAGATGCGACATTACTCTCCCTAGAATTTCATATCCTTTTGATTTGGATTACAAACAAGAAAAAGTGATGTTGCAGTGTCAAATCTCAAAATAATCCGATTCAAAAACAAACAAACAAACAAAAAGAACTCTCGACTTCCATTCACAAATGTGTCCCCATTGAATGTTGCGACGTTAATTCAAAAGCGAGAGTGGCATCAAGCGCCTACGCACCGTTTGATTCCTCCTGCTCTCACAAACGAACAACGTCGTGGCCAAAAGGTGGTACTGCGTCTCCCATGTTGCTCGCATGACTTTTCCCCATACGCTAACATTCCAAACAAATATATATAGGCTGAACTGATTGTTGTGATTGAATGTACTTTGATGTTGATCATCACATTTGTCACCTTAATGTAGTTTTGTTGATACATTTGCTTTTTAAAGTTTTTATTTTTTATTTTTTTAAGAGGTTATTTTAGATGACGGGCTAATCGAGGGATTTATTTCAAATCTTCTTAGGTGCTTTATGTTAGTTTCACTGACTGTGTGTGTGTGTGTGTGTGTGTGTGTGTGTGTGTCCTCATCTCTTATATAATCACAAACCACACACACACTATATGGAAGCATATCACACAAGTGAGTTATTGAAAAGAAAGTGAAAATACTTTATAAATAGAAACATTGTTACTAACTCACATTTGTTTTAACATGTGGGTTTGAAATTCTGCATAATGAAGGGGCGTGGCCTCTTGAGTGACACCTGGTCCGACCTTCTGCGGATGCTGCGACAGCACCGGGGGTCCGACCCCGGCTCCACCTGTGCTCCGCCTCTTTTTTTGTGTGCCTGTTTTGGGATGAACCAGGAAGTAGGAGGAGTTAGTGAACATGCTAGTGACCCGCCCCCTTCTCCGAGCCTATCAGAACGGACGCCGCCTCCATCTTTTGACACAGTCTGTGGTCGAAACCTGCCGCTGAGTCAGTGTGACCTCCAGAAATGGCCGCCATTCATTGTGTTATTGTATAGTATTACATAGTATATAGTGTAGTATTATTATCTATGTAAAGATCAATGAACATGAGGGATGAAGGATCTCTAACTTGTTGTTGTTGTTGTTGTTGTTGTTGTTGTTGTTTGTGTGTAACAGCTGGTGGAGCCGAGGCCATGGGCAAGGCAGGGAGTAAAGTCCTGAGAGAGACCTCGGTGGACGGAGTGCAAGCACCGGTAAATGCAGCTGCCACACACACACACACACACACACACACACACACACACACACACACACACACACACACACACACACACACACACTGTACACAAACTCCTTCCGGCACAAGTCTGACACACAAAAAGACGCAGGAACTGAACCGACAAATGTAGAAAAAGATACCTTAAATTAGAGGTGTGTGTGTGTCTGTGTGTGTGTGTGTGTGTGTCTGTGTGTGTGTGTGTGTGTGTGTGTGTGTGTGTGTGTCTCCTAACCAGCTGCTGTGCAACACTGCTACCAGCGAGTTATGTAACCAGGATCAGGAGCAGCTTGCTTTCACACTTAATTTTCCCACGTTGCATCATCATCATCATCATCACCATCACCATCATCTTCATCATCTTCATCCTCATCATCATCATCTCCATCCTCATCGTCTTCATCCTATTAATACTATTCATCATGCAAACATCCCTGAGTTCAGGATGAAGCATTAACATGTGATCATGTGTGATGGTCACTGGATGTTCCCAATCATATGTATATAAATCCCTGTAAGCCATGGTACATATACTGTGTGTGTGTGTGTGTGTGTGTGTGTGTGTGTGTGTGTGTGTATTCATAATTTAGTAAGTACTGTGAGTTCTCTGGATGATCAAATATCACCTAGAACTGCTTATAGCTGCCTGACTAGTGGCCAGAGGGAGGTACTGCAACTTCCACATCCATCACGTCTCTCGGTCTCTCGTCTAACAGAGACCTCGAGACCACAGACCACGGAGATACAACGAGCCGCTCTCATTGGTCAGAACGGTGCCCCGCCCCCAACACTCCTTATCGCACCTCCGTGACCCCAACTCAGGGGGTGAGGGTCCGCGCAGGTTTCCAGCGGACTCGCTCCGGTCTCTGGTCCCGCCCTCGATGCTTCTGCTCAGCAACAGATGATGGAGACGCTGGTCAAGTTTGTTTTAGCATGTTTACCTTCAGAGCGTTTTGGCCCCACCCCTTTCTTGCCGCCGCCGTTATCTCCTTGGCAACTGGCCCCACAATGCATTCTGGGATGTGTCTGTGTGATGGTTGGAAACATGAGAATATGATCACTCTCCGTCTGGAGTCAGACATTAAATGTTTTTCACTGTATTTAATTGTATTTTTAAAAACTTATTAGCTGTGTGTGTGTGTGTGTGTGTGTGTGTGTGTGCGTGGGTGTGTGTGTGTGCGTGCGTGGGTGTGTGTGTGTGTGTGCGCGCGCAGAATCTAAATACCACCTCACAACTTCGAGGTCTTCCTGGGTTTCCTATTGGGAGTTAGACCGAGGCACTGATCAATCCCAGAGTTGATTTATTGATTCACTCATTCATCAGTCCCAGATGAACAGCGGCCATCCTTCACACTGTCCCTTTAAGAGATGACTTCAATTAATGACGTCATCGTTTCAGAGTGGACACTGTTTATAAATCTTGACGGACAGGGATTGGAAGTTATTTCCTGGAATGATCGGTGCTGCAGGATAAACCCTGAGGTCAATCTCATCATCCTCATCTTCATCATCATCATCTTCATCATCATCATCATCATCACCATCATCATCATCATCATCATCATCATCATCATCATGCACACAAGAAGGTAAGATGAGCAGCTGAATGACCACACACATCGTTCTTCAACACAGAAAACTGCTGCTTTGACATTCGACAGTTTTCAGATCAAATCAAATCAAATCAGACTATGATGTCATTTCACTGGACATTCAACACTCGCGCAGGAGGGCGGGGGCGGGGCTTGTCTCAGGAGGGTGGTCTCAGGAAGTACAGTCTCTGCTGGGCCCCCTTCCTCGACCTCTGAGGTTTTCCTAATCCAGCGCAGGCCCTGACAGATCTGCACTCTACCGCTGAGAGTGTTGCATTCATGGATGATTATTAAAGTGTGAGGGGTATTTCAGCTGCAACATGCACCTTCACCACTAGAGGTCACCAGGGCTCTCACACTATTTTCATGTAGTAGCATCAGACAGTTGAAAAGCGACTGCCGTGCAAAAATTCACAGACTTCAAACTGTCTCCATCGCCGCCTGCTGGTGGCTGGATGCATGATGGTGCATAAGCTCCGCCCTCTCCATGTTCACGGAAAGGACACCGACGAAGTAAAATAGTAATAATACATGCAATTGTTTATATTTATGCAAGTGAACATTTGAGATGGAGGCTACCATTGGTTCTCCTACATGCTCAGAGGGGAGGCGTGGACCTTCACCACCAGGTGTCACTCAATCCCATGCGATTCACTCGACGCTGTCGTTTTCACGCATCCTGCGCTTTGACTTTGAAAACAAGTTGACTGATGGTTGGAGGTGTCAATCAAACATGTTGTGAGACGTGCGACTGATGAACCAAACTCTAATCCAGAGCCACCACACCCCAAAAAAGACACCGCCCCCTTAGTCCCCCCTGGTCCCCCCTAGTCCCCCCCGTGTGTGTTGTGGCTGAGCGGGTGCCATGTTTGGCAGCTCGTTCGGCGGCGGTAGGTCCAACTAAACCGGCCTGAAGTGAATTGATTCACTGGGATTAAGGATTAGGACTCAGCGCCACCACCCCCCCCCCACCCCCCGCCCCACCCCCCCCACCCCACCCCCCCCCCCTCTTCCTCTTCCCGCCCCCTCCGGCCCTGCTCTGCTGGAGTAAATCTGTGGGATTACCATGTCAACAGCCGGTGGTTTCTGGAGGGGAAATTGAATTGCGATGGACGGGGAGCGAGAGAGAGTCCGAGGTGGGGCTCCCTCCACGTCTCTCGCTCGCTCTCCAGCCTGAGGGAACTCCCCGGGGAGGGCGCCGCCGCCGCCACCGCCGCCCCCGCCGCCGCCGCCACGACCGGCGGCCTCGGGGCCTTCAGGCCACCGGGAGTTGCTGACACCGCCGACTCCGCTGAACTGGGCGAGTAGAAGTCAGGGGATGTCGATTGAGTGCTAAGAGGATTTGTGCGTGGCGGGTAATCCAGCCTGCATCAGGTGGCGAGCGGAGCGGCGAGCGCCACAGATCACTCGTATCGCGGAACAAGGTGACGGGGATTTCTGCCGCCGTCGGACATTGCGCCAAGGACGCTAACCTGCTAACGTGTCTGTGTGTCTGTGTCCTTTAAGCCGCCTCCTCCTCCTGCCGCCGCCGCCGCCGCCGCCACCGTCAAGCTGGAAGGGCTCGCCAAGAGCGGCAGCATGAAGGTGAAGTGGACCCAGCTGGGCTTGGTCTTCTTCCTGGTTCTGTCGCTGGTGATGACCGGGTGCTTCCTCTGGCAGTTTCAGATGCCCAAGCTCCTGCGAGGTGAGTCTTCAGCTCCTTCCTCAGGTGAATTATGGGATGTTTTTTTGGGGGGGGGGGCGGGGGGGGGGGGGTCACAGCTGCCAGGTGAAGACTGTCCCGACACCCAGGAACCTGAATAGTGGAATTTGAACTTGAGGAATTTTTTTTTTTTCACGGTGAAACATTAAACGGCAAAAAATCCCTCTGTCTCAGATCTGAGTCCAAATGTTGCCAGATTTAAAAAAAATCATTTTATTGATCTATTATTGATCAGGACTCAGACTGAATCTATATATTCTTCCCTCAAATTTTCGTATTTATTATTTGTTCGATTTTGCTAAAAGTGTCAAAAGTAAAACAAGTCCTGATCTCAAAACTCAAAAAACGACATTAGACCATTGACAAGTTTGAGTTAGCGAGTCACACATGATGCTCGGCTGTCCTCCCCGCGCCGTCTCCTCCACTTGGCCTTAAGTTACAAGTGAGTGCACTGTCCTGTGCTGTGAGGGTGTTGTTCTCACCAGAGGTCCGATGGGAGGAGCGATGATAGACAGAAGTTAGCAAGTCACATGACGCTCGGCTGTCCTCCCAGCGCCGTCTCCTCCACTCAGCCTCATGTCATCAGCCACCTGGTGCACGTTCATATGCTGTGAGAGCGTAGCTTTCACCAGAGGCATGATGGGAGGAGAGATGATGGATAGAAGTTAGCGAGTTGATGCTCAGCTGTCCTCCCTGCGCTGTCTCCTCCACCAACCCTAACCCCAATGCAAGAAATGCAAGTGATTTGCATTGAAGTCCAAATGACTCAAAGTAAACACATATTTAAATGGGACGATCCATTTTTCCTGCTGCTTTCTGACAAATAGTTTTCGTTTTAAAAGGACAGAGTTTTTTATTTGTTGGAGTAAAATAAAATAAAAACATAAACACAGTTCTGGGTAAACTTCTTCATATCCTCACAGACAATTGAACCATTTTAAAACTCTGTGAGACTTCAGCATCCTGACAGTTCAGGTTCATCTTTATTTATTACACTTGACATTGAGACACTGCTTGAAGCTGAAACTCTGGATGCTCCTTCTTATCTCGTCAACAACAACAACAACAACAACAACAACAACAACAGCGCAGCCTCGGAGTTGACTGCACCGCTGGTAATCACGACATCGCTCTTTTCTCTTTATAACGAGATATGCATCTTAATTGTGCAGTTTTTCTCCTGTAATTATGAAGTGAAGTCAAGTGGAGTATTGGCTGTCAGTTAATGTGCATGAATGATGTCATTGGCAGCATCACAACGAGTTAAAGGTCTCATTAAGTCAGGCCTGATTAAAACGGAGACAGATTTGAGAGAATGTTTGTTATATTCTAGAGCAAAGTTCCATTTTTCCACTGTAGATGTCAGCAGTTCTTGATGAGAACGTGTATCCCCCCAAACACAAACACAAACTCATGACCTTTCACCGAATTTAAGTCAACAATCAGATTCTCTCAAATAAAATGAAGAAATGAAAGATTTAAAAAAGAAAGAAAGAAAAAAGAAACAGATTGAGATTCTCCGTATATATTTAGTGCTGCGCTAATAACTCACCAATCCAGAGGAGGCAACGCAGCTTTCAGGCCCACAATAAAAAATCTCCATTTATATTCAGACTTTTACTTTGAAAGTGCCACGGGAAGTGATGTAATTATCCATGGTGGTGCTATATTTTGCCCCGGGAGGAGAGTGAATGCTGTAAACAAGGGGCAGATTGAGCTCTGTAGTGACTCAGGACTCACTCTAGTGGTGAAAAAGTAAAATTACAGGGTGGCCTGAAAGGAATGTTTATGTTATGTTATTACTCAACACTTAATTATGCATTTCTGTATATTTATGCTGACTGGATTGAAACATGGAATTTCAAAAGGCAACATTTCTAATAGAAATTGGAGATGTGATTTCAGTCAACAGGTTGTTTTCCACCTGTGACAGTTTGTTCTGCTTTACATACAGAACACAAACAAACTACTTAATCCACTGAATCACCGCCCAGGTGTGTGTGTGTGTGTGTGTGTGTGTGTGTGTGTGTGTGTGTGTGCGTGTTGCATAAAGGGACATCAGGTGATATCATTACAGCAGCTGCACCCTGCAGCCTCTGATTCATATCGTCCTGTGTGCGCTGATGCATGTTCCCCTCTTCTCATGAACTCATTTCCTCGTGTGTTCCTGCTCTTTGGAGAATGGAAATGCAAATGTTGGGCCCCGAAGCTGCAACGTAACACATTGAAATCCTGCGGTTCACCGCCAGTCTCTTTTGATCAGCCAAATGTACTTCCTGTCAAGTGGTTTCCTGCCAGATCAACGGGCTTCGTGGGGAAATTAATGAAGCCCTCAGTCAACCAGTTGTACCGCATTTGCACCACTGAGGCAACGGCCCCTGTAATTACTCCCCCTCTTCTTTCCTCCTCCCCCGTCGGCAGACGACGGGACGGGCCGCAACCCCGACGACGAGATGATGTGCCCCCGCTTCCCGGAGCCTCTGCCGCTGGAGCATCCCATCCCCGGCCTGAAGGAGGCCCTGGAGAAGGTGAGCGGCGTGGGGTGGCGCCGGTGTCCGGACGCCGCTGACGTCACGGGTTCTGCGGCGGGTGTGAGGAGATGAGGCGGCAGCGCCGGCCGCTAATCCTTCACGCCCAGAGCGGCGGCGAGGAAACGACAGAAGGAGATTAAAAGATGCCGTGGATGAGAAAGTGTCCGCGGAGGGGATTCGGGTTTTAGCGCCTTTCGGACTCCAGAGATCCTCCCGCGATGGAGGCTGCTGCGTGTGTGTGTGTGTGTGTGTGTGTGTGTGTGTGTGTGTGCGTCTGTGTGTGTGTGCGTGTGTGTGTGTGTGTGTGTGCGTCTGTGTGTGTGTGTGTGAGGGCAGATGTCCTCAATGCTACAATTTCATCGGACGGACACTTTGGTCCGAAGCCACGCCCGCTTGAGGGTGGATGGAGAGGCTGGGAATTGAACCCATGACCTCATGCACTCAGAGTGCATGCTCTGCCACTGGGCCTCCCTTAAGCCCATAGAGCAGGGGGGTCACGCGTACGGCCCCCGGGCCTAAACCGTCCCGTGGCGTTAATCAGCAAAGGAAAGTCACATAACAGAAACATCCAGATGTACTTTTTTTTGGCGCCAAAACAAACGGGAACATTTGTAGTTTTCATTGTTTCTCGGTCGTGATGCAGTGATTCGACCGGCTCTGTCCCTCCTGAGGGTGGACGGCCAGGCTGGGAATCGAACCCGTGACCTCACGCATTTGAAGAGCATATGCCTGGTGTCTCCTTGCTGCAGAGAAAGTCATGAGTGAGTGGGTGAATGTCCTGAAGTCTCACAACCTGGGACACTTTCAGTGATGAGAGCCAACGCCAGTGTTGACGTGTTGTGGATGAGTCATGTCACACGTGTTTTTGGGGTCATACGTTTCAACAAGGTCAGCAGATGTTCCATGATGAACGCTGTAGTTTCCACTCAGTTGGGTGGCTTCAGTGCATGAGGTCATGGGTTCGATTCCCAGCCCCCCCCCCCCCCCGCGTTTCCCACTCTGCATCCCCCCCCCGCCCCCCCCCCCCCCCACACACCCAGATGTACGTGGCTTTGGATAAAAGCGTTTGCGTCCCCCTCGGTCTTCTCCCTCTGTCCCTCGTCCCATCACAGAAAAACCCAAATAGCTCTGATTGGCCAGCTGGCGTAGTCTCTTGTGATTGGCCGATTGGGTCCCGCTGATGTAGTAAGCGTCCCGCCCACCGACATACAAACCTGGGACCCACACATGCCGTTAGCTCGGCCACGAAGGCTCATCGAGTCTCTATTCAAACAAAGCGCTTTGATGAATATCCAAAAGAATTTCATTTAAAGTCGAGCCGCTTTTTATATTTCCTTCGCTTCCTGTCAGACGAGTCTTTCATCTCGGCAGCGACCAAACACTTGAAGCCGACGCGATAATGAAAATCAAATACACAGACTGTTTGATATTCATTGAAGCGAAAGGTCGTTTCTGTGAACTATGTTAAAACCAATGGAATCCTTTTCTCAAATGAAGCTTGCACAAACAAAAGAAGCCGGTTCTGCAAATGAAAAGATTTGTTCATCGTTATGTTAATTGCTTCGGGGCCAGTGGATTAATCACTTTTTTGTGTTGTTAATAAACAGCGAGAGCAAAAGGTGGTGAGTGAATTCCCGCTTCTGTAGACGAGAGGTGATTTCTGATCATCACCCGTAATATTTTAACCATCCACGCAGACTCAAAACAAGCCTTTGCCTTCGAAACCAACTTCGCATAACACAAAGGAGGAGGAGCTATCAACAGGAAGGGGGCGTTCCCAAAAATGGTTGTTTATGGCGACGCCTGTGGCAGTGAAGTGATATGCAACATACCTTGGCAGCCATACTTGTATTGTTTGGTTTGATTCTGTCCCACATATAAGTACTATCAATCGTTTTAAACTGTTAGCTAACTGTTAGCTAACTGTTAGCTAACTGTTAGCTAACTGTTAGCTAACTGTTAGCTAACTGTTAGCTAACCATGCTTCCGACACTTAGGGACCATCAGAAGCAGGGGAATGTCACATTGTTTTAGTTTTTGAAACAGCCTCGTCAGCGTTAATTCCAAAACGGTACTGATTGCACCTTTAATCTGTGGATTTCTAGGTGGACGCGTTGCTCCGTCAGAGCATCAGCCCCGTCAGCCTCCCGGCTCTGTCGGCCATTGTGGTTCTAAATGACACCGTTTTATGGACCGGCAACTTTGGCAAGAGGAACGGCAGCGACCCCAACTCGGGTTCCCCCAACGAGTACACCATCTACAGGTGAGGAGTGGAATGACACCCACCGTTTGAACTAGAGATTCAAATAACATTTTCTTTTGTCAGTAATCTGACAAATCACTACAAAATAAACTGTTGAAAGTGTAAACTGAAAAATTTTGAGGCAATTTGGGAATGGAACTCTATCGTCAAACCTCGGAAGTAGCCGTAATATTCTCAGTCTCCATCAGTGGATTCTCGATTTTCCTCTCTGGATTTTATTGCAGGAATCGGAGGGAGAGACACGTTGGTTGCCATAGCAACACGGAACATAATGTGTTTTGTTTTGAGACGAGCATTTTCACAAACATTTAGACTCGGTCTAACGGGATCATCAGAGTGTGATTCAGCTGATGCTCAGCTTCCCTGCAGCTCCTCGCTTTGTTGTGTGGCTGAGGCTGCGTGAGGATGATGATGATGATGATGAAGATGATGATGATGATGAAGATGAGGTTCATTTAAAGTCAGACAAGTGGAGTTAACTGCAATTGAATTTGAATAAATTACCATAAATACATCAAATCCAAGGATTACGTGAAGAAAATCACAACATCCACAGAACGTGCCCGGTGCCACTCGAGAGGCCACGCCCCTTAATTATGCACCATTATTTGACTGATTGAGATCAAAACAGTGGTTTGTGCTGGGTTATAAACTTGAGCCCCAAGTGGCCACCCTGTGAACTGCATGCTTTTCTTTTTGCGTGTTTCATCCACACTTAAAGATCCAGTGTGTCACATATAGAGGTCATGATGTGATGTAGGCAATGATGTTCTCATCAGCGTATAATTCAAATATTAGTTATTCACTCACGTAAAATTAACCCTTTATATTTACACTCTTTCTTCTAATGTCTTTCAAATGAGCCTGATATATTCACTCTCTACGGAGGCCGCCATTTTTGGACCGCTATGTTTTTACAGTAGACCAGAATACAGAAACACACACTGAGTTTTATTAATAATAATAATTATTATTATTATAATAACAATGAAAATGATAATGATAATAATAATAAGAAGAAGAATGACAATAACAATGACAAGAATAACAACAATGTGAATAATAATGACAATAAGAATCAGAATGAATACTTACATAAAAACATGTAGCCTCACCACCAGATGTCACTAAATCATACGCATTGTGCCTTTAAACACAAAAAAACAAGCACGTCGTTTTCAATTATCGACTGACAAAGATGGACGACATCTTAAAATGAGCTCAGTGGTGACTCGTTTGCCCCCTGGTGGCTGTGCTGTTGAACAGTTCCCACACATTACCTCCTCCATGTTCACAGATAGGACGAAAACTGAAGAGGCGTCACTCTTCTATAACTGCACTTGGCTTTCACAGTTGGCTCGTCTTGTGAAATATACATGAGTATGATCCGGCTCCCTCTGAAGGGACAGGTGTTGTTCTGGTCCGTCTGTCTGAGTTCAGTTGGATGAGACCTGAATGAGTCCTGACGCAGCAGCTTGCCCGCTACACTGAACCATCTGTGACGGCCTCATCGCTAACTGTTTGGGAAATATCACATTGAACGCGTGAGCACGTTAGAACAACGTTTGGCAGGTGAATGGATGAACCATCTGTTACCGGAGCCATCAAAGGTTAAGGCCGTGCTTTGCAAAGGGAATCGAACCCCCGGGTGTCAGTTCCCCTACAACAGTGTCGTCCGAGCTGTGGCCCGGGGCCAACTGCGGCCGGTGGTCCTTTTTTTTTTCCAGCAAATTCTAAAAATAGAATGGAATGTGGCCAACACATGATGCTTGATTGTATTGTATCAGTCTAATTGAACATCCAATATTTGTGTACGCCCCCTGATGGTTCATTCAGCATTGTTGTGAAGCAATACAGCCACTAGGGGGCAGCACAGCAACGATGACTTATGTATTTATCAGACAGCAAACTCAGTGAGCGCTTTAAAATTCTGTGAATAATGAAACCAACTCCCCTCTTACGGACGTGTCACTTGAGCTATTGGCCACACTGCCCCCGATGGTTTCCAGTGGTACTGCGCCTCATTAGCTTCACACCATTTATGAAGATGTGCCCTTTTCAGTATGAATAAACGCAGAGGGGCGGCCGTCTGTTTCCTGTTGGGCTTTTCGAAGGGGAACTGATTGAGGGACGCAGGAAAGTAAACGAAAAAGTCTAAATGAGCGAGAGCGGCAGTAACTCCACTCTTGGCCCGTGTTCTCAGAATCGCCAGCTTGTCAAAGATCTTCCCGACCCTGATGCTGTACAAACTGTGGGAGGACGGGCGGATCGGCTCCCTGGACGACCCTCTGGAGAAGTACGTGGACAACTTCACCGTCAAGAACCCTCTGGGGAGGACGCGCGACTCCGAGCTGAAATACGTGACAGATGGCCTGATATTTCTGGACAGCGGCGAGGTTCAGATCCGCTCCTCCTCCGTCACCCTGCGCAGGATGGCCAGCCAGCTCTCAGGTACCCACATCAACGGATTATCGTGGATTTGAATTCAAAATTAACACCCCCTCCCCCCCCCTCCCTCCCCCCCTCCCTCCCTCCCTGCATGGATAAATAAATGTAAGGCTCTTCAGTGTGATCCCCAGGTGGAATAAAAGTTGAAATCCACAGAGGGATGTTTGGAAGTCAGAGAGATATATATATATATATATATATATATATAATTTGTGCTGATTCTACAGATTTAATTTCGATTGTAAGAAACACTTTCACATGAGAAGCTTGTGTTTCATTGCTATTTTACCCTGTTTAAGAAAAGACATTAACATATCTGCACCCAGAGTGAATTAAAAAAAAAAGTCAACTCATCAATATGAAAATTATGGGAAGCAAGAATTTTTTGGGGGAATTTTCCAAAACCACACAAATGAACACAGGACAATGGTGATCATCTTGATCCCCCTCTGGTGGCTACTGGCAGTATTGCACGAAAAATCAATACAAATTAATAAATCATCTTCCTCCATGTTACTGGACGGGACAAGACTCAAACAGGAAAGTTAAATCAATTCCACTCACATATATTCCTACATTTTTTTTTTTTTTTTTAAAGAAATGCTCATTTCTCATTATTCTAAATGCCAGTTGACTTTATTTAGCCCACTTGGTTCGGTTGACCCATCCCTTTGCTGCCATTCCAAATCATCAATATCCAAATACAGCAGATCAGAGGAAAATGAAAACTGACTCTAGTAAAAAATGTATATTGCCGGAGGATAAAAACCTGCAGCAGAGACGCTGAGCCCTCAGTGTCTCTTGAGCTCGTTAGATTCCCCGGCGTCTCGTTTCCGTCTCTGCAGCCTCGTCTGTTTCCACTCAGCATTTGTGCTCCTGCATAAACCGGCAGCTGTTTACCTGGAGAGGCTTTTCACACTCTGCTCTGCGTGATAGAAATAAACAAGAATCTATTCATTCTTTTGTTTTCTATGTGACTCCGACCCAGGTCTGCCCAGGAGACTGCGGGCGACAAACCTGCTTTGGAAGGGAAAAACACAAACCGCAATTAATTTGCTGCAGGACGACGTCCTGGTGGCCGACCCCGGCACCAAGTAAGATTTATTCCTCTTTAATTCAGATGGACACATGCAGTGAAATGTATGTAAATGACATAACCAGCGCCAATCCGCGGATAATATGGAGTGTGAGGAACACTGATGTGCCTGACTCTTCTTATTACTTCAAACCTCATGTTCATGCATCTTGTTTAAACTGAATCCAATTTTAATTGACCATCAATGGATTTATTTTCTATATTTAATATTTAATTATATATTTCATTGTAATCTGGACCTTTGTGTATTTTTGAATATTTTTTTGAATGGAAAAGGTTTGGGTGTAGGGTGTGGCTCAATGGTGCGAGCAGTCAACTTTGAACGCCAAGGTCATCGGTCCGAATCCCACCTGGACTTGCAGTGACACTGACGCTGACACCGGTAGAAATACCCCATGACTCAGAAAACTGGACAAGCCCTCGAAGCTGACGTGACATGACACCTGGTGTAGACGCTACGTAGAACCATAAATCAGGTTTAACACTTTCCGTTTTCATAACTCCTGATTCCAGGTGTCACTATAGCAACCTGGCCTTCTCTCTGCTCGCCCACGTGATGGCCGAGCGGGTGGCCGGCGTGGAATACCAGCGCTGGATCACCGACAACATCCTGGACCGACTGGGTATGGAGGACACGGGCTTCGACATCACGGCGGGGCTGCAGACTCAGATGGCGGTGGGCGTGTACTCCAACGGGAAGCCGGCCCCGCTCTACGACCTGGGCTGGTACCGGCCCTCGGGTCAGATGTACTCCACGGCGGCAGACCTGGCCAAGCTGGCCATGATGCTGCTGGGGGCGTACCACCGCAAGCTGCTGGAGCCGGACTCCCTGAAGATCATGCTCACGCCGCTGTTCCGCTGCGACAAGGACTACTTCGCCAACCGCACCGGGACGCCCTGGGAGGTGAACGAGATCATGGGCTACGAGATGGTGCGCAAGGACGGCGACCTGGACGGGTACTCTGCCACCTTCTCTCTGCTGCCGAAGCTGAAGCTGGGTCTGGTGGTGCTCATGGCCGGGAGCAGGTCCCAGAAGCAGGACGTGGTCACCAAGGCTTACCACCACATCATCGCCGCGGTGGAGAAAGCCTTCAGGGAGGCCAAGAGGGTCCTGGTGGCTCCGCCTGACCCGGAACCCTTCGTCGGCTTCTTCACCTACAGCAACATCACCTTCTACGAGATCAAGGCCGGGTCGGACGGGGTCCTGGTCATGCAGCAGTTTGGACCTCAGATTGAGGAGCTGATCCCCGAGAAGTACCGGACGATAAAGCTCAACTATCTGGTGGACCGGGTCTTCCGGGTGGTCTTCGAGAAGGAGTACCCTTGCGTCTTGAAAGTGGGCACGGCCTCGGTGTCCCTCGAGGCCCAAGATGGACAATTGTTCAACTTCTACACGTTTGACAAGCGAGGTCTGTCCCCTGGTTTTGACGCCCCGGGGCTGAACACGTACAACGTGGTCCGGATAGCCCGCAGACCGACGTTCTCCAGCTGAGCACAAAAAGGGGTGTGTCCAAGGATCAAAGGATCGGTTGGAGAAGGACCTTGCTCTTGATTTCCTGAGCAGTCCAAGATGGACAATTGTTCAACTTCTACACGTTTGACAAGCGAGGTCTGTCCCCTGGTTTTGACGCCCCGGGGCTGAACACGTACAACGTGGTCCGGATAGCTCGCAGACCGACGTTCTCCAGCTGAGCACAAAAAGGGGTGTGTCCAAGGATCAAAGGATCGGTTGGAGAAGGACCTTGCTCTTGATTTCCTGAGCAGTGTTGCCAACTTCGCCACTTAGAGAATTCAAATCCCTCCAGCAACTCAAAAAAAGAGACTCGCGACGAATCTAGCGACTCTTTCGGGAACGTGAACGCATGAATTGTCCAGACTCCTCCCAACGCACTGATGGGCGGGTCAGTCCTCGCGCAACGCTGACCGGAGGGTGCCCCCCCCCCCGCCCCCCGGCCCCCCGTGACTGTCACAAGAAATGAATGCAGTTCTCTTGTGAATGATGTTGGTGACCGTTCTCCTCGTGCCGCTCCGTCGTTTCTTCGCCTAATTGAACTGATGCTGATTTCTCCTGCCGTCGCTCAAACTGCCACGTCTCTCACCACCACGATTCACCAACGCTTGTACTAGTGTGTGTGTGTGTGTGTGTGTGTGTGTCTATATTCACACAAACGTCTTCTCCAGCCATAATTGCGGGTTCCAAAGAACTCATTGTCTCATACATATTCATTATGGAGAAGAGGGAAAAAGAAGAACAGTGTTTGTGATGCTGTTTCTCCGGCAGGTAAAATTGGAGCAAGCGAATTTTGATGAGGAGCTGTTGATTCACTCTCAACAATTATGGCGCACTTAGAAACACTTGGAAACAGGATGTTTTGGCTCCTCCCCCCATAGGCGGCGATTAGTGGCGGCGGAGAGGGTTTGTGGCCGCCCCTGCGACACTCTCCCTTTGAAATCCCTGAAAGTGGACGGCGACTCATCATCCAGACCTCCAGCTACCAATATGAATAATACACCTCCCCGGCTGCTGCTGCTGCTGCTGCTGCTGCTGCTGCTGCCGCTGAATGAAAGCGTCAAGTGGACGAAATCAAACCCCACAAGGCAAAGACTGGTCTTTTGGAAGAATTGTTCAGTCTGGAAGCATCAGGTGAAACGAGCGAGATGAAGGGGATGAGAGAGCGCCGCCGCCTGCGTGTCCACTGGACGGCTGAAGCACTGGTGCAGCCCGGTGTTTACATGTGCACCATGTTCTCTAATCTGATTCAACCACGTTCAGATGATTCTGTTCATTTGCAGTTACGCAATCTGATTACGAGCGTGGACACGCGTGGAGAGAATTCAACATTTTCTGTAAATAGCAGAAGAGGAAGCTTCCATGTGTGTTGTAAACAAATGTAAGGGCGGAAGTGGGACGTGCACAAAGCTGCTTTGTTTTGGTTTTCAAAATAAAAGCCGTGTCAGGTGATCTCATTGGTTTTAGCTGCCTTTATTTTTACTTTTCCTTTGATCAAATGCAGAAAGAAGTTCGGATGAATTGATGTTGGTTTGGCCAGAACTTTTTAACTTTTTAAATACATATACATATATATATATATATATACATATATATATACATATATATATATATATGATGTTGTGAGGAAAAGTGAAATTTTGCTCCAACCAGGAAAACATGATGAGTCCAAACTGTGGCTCGGGGGCAAACTGCTGCACACGGTCCAATTTTTATGGGCCTTGCAGCAAATTCTAGAATTTCTCAATCTTGGTGATATATGGTCCGTTACGATCGTTGGGTCCAACCTGTGGCCTTGGGCCAGATGTGGCCCGTGATCCATTTTTTGTGTCTCAGCCTTCAAAATAAAGGTAGCTCTGATAAACAGACTGGGGGAGAGAAAAAGAATGCTGGCTCCGGCCAACATGTAGATTACGCTGTGCACTGACAGACAGAATAAAAGAATGACGAGGACACGTGTCGACAGCCAGGACATTTATTGTGAAGCTTTTCACGTCAGGCGTTGCACAATGGGCCATAATCACATTTTCATTTCGTCCGCAATCACAGTGAACAAGAGCTTACACCATCGGTCGATTCCAGACCAAATCATGGGACGACAGGACATTCAACAAAGCTCACAGAGAAGCATCACATTCATCTGGAATTTTTTTTTTTTTCTTCTCACAAATACTGAGGATGAATTGACCTCTTTCTGCTGCCTGGCAACAGCCCCCCCCCCATTCCCCCCACCCCCACCACCACCCCCATAACAAAACAGGATAAATCATGCAGGTCAAATTTGGCTGCAAACTCCCATTGATTAAATGCGTAT
>JAFBJT010111290.1:115401-140437 GCA_016785325.1 Chascanopsetta lugubris | reverse complement strand
ATGGGGGGAATAAAGGAGGGAGGCATTCCATTAGAGCAATATACACACACATGCTCACACACACACACACACACACACACACACACACACACACACACACTCTAAGAAATATGGTAGAACACTCCTTCAGTCCCCCCAAACAGTCAGAACCTATTCAAAACGTACTCACTCTCATACAGTATATAGCTCAATATCACATGCACCCACAAAGTACAGTCAGTCCCAACACACACACACACACACACACACACACACACACACACACACACACACACACACACACACACACACACACACACACACACACACACACACACACTTGAGTTGAACCCTTGTTTACTTTTCTTAACATTGTTGTAGGAGCTAATGCATTAATTGTGTGATGCATTAGCTTTATGATTGAGTGTGTACGTTTGCATCCTGACATGCAGCCTGTGCACCATCCCTCTTCATTTGCCTCTGTGTGACTCAGACATTATTCACACAGCATAACATCGAGTTATTCACAACAACCGCATGGCTTACTATGGTTGGAAGCAACTCTTAGTTTGGGCGTAATGGGCTAAGTCCATTAGCAGCGCAGTGGCTATGCAAATCCATGTGCATAGACACGGCTAATAAACAAATATGTGTACAGCTTTGGCAGAACAATAGAAGTCATACAGTAGCAGATGGACTGGATCAATCAAATATTAATCCAAGGATCCTCAACCATAATTCAAGATTTCAATATTAGGCTGCAATTAAAAGGTACAACATGTAGTATTTCGCTCCAATATTTTAATTGGGGTTCTATTTGCCATTATCAAGCCAATCAAAGTCAATAGTCACTAGAGTATTTTGAGTGAAATCAACTCAGACAATCTTTGTGCCAATAAGAGTTATTGCACTGAATTTGTAGACATACCCTGAAGGTGTTCTTGACATATTACGTTCACAATGGGACAGACAGACAATGACTTTTCCTTTCTCTAATGGCAGGGGAGACATATACAGTTACCCTGCAACAGACTGATAACACGTGATAGGCATAAGACTGAATCTGAAGTCGGTGGTAGTAAAGACTTGATTAATGTAAAAGGCAGGTAGCAGACCAATCACTTATCACACATCCCTTTGAAGCATGAGTTCTCCTTGAGCGAGCCAGCTGACATTCCCCTGTGGGACACACAACAGTTCACAGCACCTCCGTCTCCTCCGGAGACAAACGTCTACATTTTTCCACTTTGCCCTTTTAGCTGATTCAATAAGGAAACTTTGGCTGGCATGCAGCGGCAGCTTGAAATCCAGAATTTCGAACTTAAATTTGAACTCCGTTTGCTCTCGACATGAATAAATCTGTTTCACCCCTCGGTGTAAATCATGTTGAACTGACAAGCAGCACAGGGACGACGCGAAGGCTTGAAAATCCCGCAGACATGGAAACATGCTTAAATCTCGCCGGAGCTGCCAATAATGAAACACAGAGGCTCATCTTCCGTTTAGGTTTGGATATTAAAGTTGGCATTTTGACCTTATTGTCTTAAAATGCTTTAGCTGTAAAACCATAGTAAGTCGTGTTTGTTTCATGCGCTTCATTATGGAATACATTATAGCAACTTTCTCACAGAACAGCAGGCTGAGACGTGCACGGTTCTCATGATGCTGCACGTGTAACTTTGACTGACTTCATGAGTTTATGGCTCGTGAGCAGGAAGTCGGTTTCAGACGTTACTATAACTTTCAGTAGAACAGTCCTGGTGCTTCATTTCACCTCCGTCTGCTAAGGAGCAGGAGCTGACATGGAAAATCTGGGTATCACAGATTCATTTTTTTAATTCACTCTATTCAACGTATTCAAATTGTGAGTGAAACTGTTAAACGATGACTCAAATGTATGTGTGTATGTGGGGAGGGGGGAGGGCAATGTTAAACTATTCACTTGCCAATTGTTGCAATAGCCCAAAAACTAAAATAGACATCTGGCAAATTATCAATAATGCAGACTAAAAAATCTAATAAGGGATGTGTAAACAATCACACTGGGTACTTAATAAATGTATCCACTGAGCTGCACACATCTTTTTATAGCTGTTTGGAAAAAGTGATAGAATTGATTTTGTTCCAAATGACCAACAGAGGTTGCAGTGCCACCATTTGGCCACTTTTTTATTGCTCGCTTTGTTTTGCCTTGTGCTTCAAAGCTTGGCAGACGTCCTATAATCAGCTGTGATGATGCATCAGCGGTTTAATCAGCTTGGCGAGATGCTAGAGTGGCACCAAAGGATGTATCTCTATATAACTAACCACTAAAACAACAAGAACAACATGTAACATGTGTGCTGTGTGTGTCTCCCTTTTCCAAGTGTGTGTGTGTGTGTGTGTGTGTGTGTGTGTGTGTGTGTGTGTGTGTGCACATAAGCCTGTGAGTGTGTGTTTTTTTAGCATAAACCTTGGCAGGTGTCCAGCTCCACTTGGACGGAGCTCAGTGAGAGAAGGGAAAAGACTTGTCTTGTCTTAGTGGTTAAATCCCCTCTGAGACAGCGAGTGAAACACGCTCCAAGAGTTTTATGTTTTGTTGCAGAGCTGCCTTTTTATGGAGTTAAGCAGTGGTAAGCACCCCCGGAGGCTTTCTCTACATTGCCTCGCCAACAGGTATTACGACACCGGCTAAGGGTCACTGACAGACCATGGGAGGAAACAGCGATGTCAACTGTTTGCAGAGGATTAGACGGTTACCGTCAAACCCAATGATGCATACAGCAATAAACCTGGTTGAATGAAATAACAATGATAACACTAAGTAAACTTTACCTCTTCATTGGTACCTTTCACAGCGGTTTGGTCATGATCCAAATATCAGATCCGCAAACGGAATTTTACCACTATTTGCTGCGTTCGAGATGCTCATATGTGGAATGCGTGTATTGACTACAATCCACATGGTGGCACTATCTCCAATAGACAGTAAATACACTGACAGAGTGGATTGGGGTTGACCAATAGTGGTCGAATACTAACTAATAGTAACTAATGAGGCTGAAATCTGGGACCCATTTTCATCTACAGTAAAAAAATTAATAATACTTAAAATTGCTCTGTCTCCAAAGCATCAGAATTGATTGACCATGAGCAAAGATGTTGCCCATCATTGAGTGTTTTAAGTGAAGAAAAGTGGTGCGTGTTTTTAATGCAGATTTAGATAATTGGCATGATGACAAATATCCTCCCACATAATTGACCAGGCTAATAATAAGTGGAGCCCTGAAGTGAACATTAAAGGAAATAAGAGTGATGTGCCGGAGGGTTCTGAAAGGGCTTGCAGTTTAGTTTGTCGGATAAGTAATTTGTCCTTTGTTGTGGTGGAGACAATACTTCTCTGCAAGTGTAATAAATGACAATTAAACACAGTTTCTAGTCATTCACAGAGACACAAAGGCCATTCGAGGAAACGGGAGCTCTTTACAAGAGGTAAATGGCTGCAGAGAGACTTGGACAGGGGTCAAAGGTGTGGGAAGAAGGCATTTCTCAGGGCGCCATCACTGTCAGCGCTGCCCTACGAAGGTTGAGTATGAGTCGAAGTGCCGCTCGGGCACCAGGAGGACAAGAAACAGAATAATACGTCAGAAATATTGAAACCTAACACTATGTAACAGGGCGTTGAGAGTTTGCAATCATAATGTCACCAAACTCAAGTTGCACAGCAGGTGGCAGCGAGCGGCGTGAAAGGAAGTCACGCAATGTTGGGAATGAAAACAGTCGGCGGTGGAGACAGAGAAAGCGAGGCTGCCTGAAAATATCATAGAGGGAGCCAGCGGGAGACATATAATCACAAATTACAATCAAATCCCACTGAGCAAGGTGCTGAAATCAGAGCTTAGCCTCTAATAAAAATGAAACCTCGCCACTTCTTATTGAACTTTGCAGAAATAACACGAGGGGTGGGGAGGAAAAAGCGAGAGGAACAAAATATTTTCTTTACAAGCTTCAAAAGTTACACACATGCCTTTCTAAAGTTTCGGGGGAATCGCCAAAACATGAACCTCCGCCCCACCAGCGAATCATCCGATATCTGTTGAGACGTTCCGGTCAGGACCGAAGGGGGCGGAGCCACTGATAGACCGACGGTGACATCGCTAAAGGCCACGTCACTAGTCAAGCTAAAATCGCACCTTGATCTAGGGTCACCTCAGAGGAACTCTGAACGACGGTCAAACACAGAATACATCATGTTCCTGCATCCACCATGTCAGACGCCAGCCTTACTTTACAGGGTGAATATCGGCAGACCTTCAAAAGTTCCCTCTGTCAAAAAAGCTGCAGAATCAAATCACGTAAAACGGGGCAGACATGTTGGAGTACGGCAAAGCACAGGCCTTATAGGGAGAAAACACTTTTCGTCTCTTAGTGTTACTCTCATCCTGCTCCGTGACGGACGGGAGCGAGCACATCAAAGCTCCCTTTAAATGTCAGCCTAATTATCACAGACGTCACGCCGAAATATCAAAAAGAGAAAACAAAATTCCAAAATACCACAAACCCCTGGGGGCTCCTCTTGTCATGTGACCCCTGAAACTGGAAGGGGAGTCGGCCGCCGGTCGGGACGCGCGTGATTCACAGTGACTCACGCCTGACAAGCGGCGGCGGCGGGGGACGGAAAAACTTAAGAGTATAGCTTCCTCGAGGACACGGTGGAGCCATTGTGTTACATGGTGATGACATTGCAAAAGTGTCCCATGTGTAAAAGATGCCAAAAGAGATGGAAGGACAATAGGATTGGGCGCCTGGGTGATTGGGCTGATGCCCCCTGCTGGTCAACCCAGGCACCACCCCTCATCACCGAAGGGGTCTGGACAAATTCCACCAACTCTGACCACGTTTTGACTGTGACAGTCTCTTGCTGTGCTCTTCAAATGTGAAAGATTCAGTGGTATGTGAACCTGACATTATCAGCCTGAGAACCGGGCCTTAAATCACTCACTACACAATATATGGGCCACTCCAGTGGGCTCGCCGAGCAAAGGCAGAGAGGAGCGGAGAGCACATGTCAATAGTGAGAATGTATTATACCATCTAGTGGACATAAATGATCCCACATGAGAACAGAAGTGGGAGCAAATCACCATTAAGTGCGGTGCACGAGAGGAAGGGAGGCGAGTCCAGGCAATAGCTCACTGCGACTTCGGCCGAGGACCCGATTTCTGCACCAAAACACATTTTGAACATTTTATGGCAGAGAGGGCGCAGGTACGACGGAACAGCTCCAGCGAACGCCGGCGCTGGGAGAAAGCCGTCATTAGCCTAGTGAGTCACACCTGCTGCGATGGATTGAAATGTGCGAGAGGAGAAGATGGATTCCCCCGAGCGCATCGGTCCGACTGAAGAGCGGAGGGATAATCAGCTGCAGGTTCTTCAGCTCACACTGATGACTGAATTGATGGCCTGTTTGTCTACCGTTCGTATCATCGGCTTGAAAAGGCGCACGTCAAGCTCATTGCACCAAAGGTCGAACTCACCGAGCGTGTTGTTTAGGATTGACGTCACTGATCGAGCCTTTGAAACCGAGCAAATTACACTTGACTTTCGGAGGCAAATCTAGACTGGTCTCTTCTCCAACAGTGTTCAAAGGTCGAAGTTCCTGGATGTAACCAACACTGGCAATAACTGCCCGACCTTTGGTTGCGTAACACACCCACTAGAGGGCAGTGCAGTGGAGTAGGTATTAAGACGGGAGCAAAACATTTTTTACCATGGATCTATCCTTCTCAAAAATAGTCCACCATAATGTCAACAGTCATCTTGCCTGTAGTTACACTGCCCCTAGTGAGCCCTGGTGGTATTGTGCCCTCTTGTCTATGTATGTATGTATTCAGAAGTACGCACAAAATCAGCTGAATACTTAAAGGTGCAGTGTGTAATGATATAATTAATACAACAGAAGAACAATATTATCTCCATAATGACATGCAGGATTATAAAAGGACTGTGCTGAATAAGCAGTTTGAAAACTTCACTTTAAGAAAAAAAATGTTTTTCCTGAATCTGATAGAAAACATTCTCAATTATATAAAAAAGTATAATTTCACTGAGAGCGGATTATGAGCAATTCACCTATCATTCCATTGGTCACTTTTACTACCATTGATATAACCCTCTGCCATAAAGGAATGTATATAGTAATAATTGAACTAATGTGAATATGGATGGAATAAAAGTTAAATGCAGCAGCCTTCAGCACCTGCACCTTAATGATCCTGGAGGAAAAGTCATTTGGGGTCGATGGGCTCCTGCACTATACTTTCACTGGATTACACACACACACACACACACACACACACACACACACACACACACACACACACACACACACACACACACACACACACAACACATGTGCCATCACAGTTCTCCGGCATACACCCTCGGCTCCTTTAAATAAGCGAGGAAAAGAATAATAAAGGAGATTAATATCCGAGGCCGAGATCCTCCTCAATTATCTTGTGGCGAGCGTGTCGGCCACCCTCCGACGTCCATTACACAGAGGGATGTGTGTGTGTGTGTGTGTGTGTGTGTGTGTGTGTGTGTGTGTGTGTGTTTTTGGAGGAGCAGAGGATGGGAGGATGTGCCGGAGTGCAGGAGGATAATCAATAGTCTGAATTCTTCCCCACACCGGCCTCTCTTTCTCACTTCTTCCATTCCTGCGACACTCCATTGCTGCAGCAATACCCCCCAAAAAGAGGGGGGGCAGATGATTTGGGGATGTGAGGAGGAGATGAAAAGAGAGAGGGGGGGGAGTTGAGAGGCAGTTTTTAAGAGTTGATAAGATGGAGCGCGGGATTCTAAAGAGAGAGGACTGGCGACGGAGGGGAGAGGGATGATGAAATTCCGAGACAGACAAAGAGGGCGAACCCTGGAGAGGGAGAGAGAAGATGAAGGGATGAGGCCTGGTGAGTTTAGGTCGGATGGAGGGGTGGAGGAGGGAGATAAAATGGGGAGGTGAGAGGTCACACTCTCCTCTGTCTGAGCTGTGATTATTCCAAAATACCCCCTCCCCTCTCTCCCTCTCTCTCACTTTTTTTTTTTTACTGTCCCAGTTATTGTGTCCTCAATGATCTTCCACCCCCTCCTCATCTTTCATCCCCTTTTTTTCCTTCTCTCGCTCTCCCTCTGTTTTTGCCCCTTTGCTTACCCAACCCCCCCCCCCCCCCCCACACACACACACACACACACACACACTTCTCTTTTCTCCCGCTCATCCTCAATACATAATTCAAGGTGAGGTTCCGGTGTGACAGGCGTGGCCATTAAAAATACATGGGGACGCTAAGCCGCGGCCATTTAGTGCTGCCTTACCTCACAGGAGGAGCGGCGGCGGCTGCGGGGCAGCGAGGGCAGAGCGAGGGAGGAGAGGGGACAAAGAGGGGAAAAGAGAGAGAGAGAGAGAGGAGGATGGCAAGTTTAAGAAGAGGAGGACAAGTGGAAAAGTTCCTTCAGCACATATTCCCTCTCATTTACGAACTTCCGCTCGGAGTAAAAACTTTGTATCCAGACAAACGTGCCCCGCGTTGACAAACGTGTGTACGGACAACTGCGAGGGGAAACAGGAGCCATAAAAGCAGCACGTTAGCTTTCACACACACTCTCTCTCTCTGTCTGTCTCCCGTATTTATTTATCAGCCGCCTCGGAAGCAAGTAAATGCGAAAACACTTTTCAGTCTTATCGTCTCTGCACTCCGAGCACTTTATCACGTTCACGTCCACATGCACAGTTTATCATGCACCATTCGTCAAGTCACTGCAGAGAAGGGGAAATACAAAAATGAATGTAATATAGAACTAACGTGAGTATGAAATAAAGACAGAAATGAGTCAAAAAGCAGGTCAAAAGACCCACGAAGCCATCAAACAATGTAGGGCTCCGGACATACAATGACTTTGATCATCAATTTATTATCTTTCGATTAATCAGATACAATTGATCTGTTTAAACATAGAATAATATATTGAATATACGATATAAATAGTACTTTGTCTTGTGCATTTACTGCCTCCACCTCAGGACAAATGTTGCCATGTACCTTTAAATGCTGTGAATGCAGTATTTCTATTAAAAAGCCCTATTGAAGTTTATGTTTACAGTCTGGTATTCAACTGGTTATGAAGCACTTTACATCACCGCCTACATAAAGTGCATTCTTATCATTATGATAATTTGATAGTGATCTGACAGTTGATTGTATGGTCTTGAACAAAAGGTTTGGAGTGCGAGCATGTGCCTGTGAGGGAGACGACAGTAAATCAGGAGAGAGGATCGTCTCCGGGGACTGCGTTTTATTACATAACTCTTGTGGTACAAACATTTACCTGCCATGGTCTTAGAAACTAGTCCTGAGATTTACTCAGCGCAGCCTGTTTTCATTCCACACCCATGATAATAAGTCACTTCCAAAGGGAGCACGGACAGCTCGCTTAAATCACGGCAAAGTGCAACAAACACAAAGTTAGTTAACGCGCCACAAGTTCACCGGAAATGTGCCGCCACACTTTTCTCCCTCGGGGCTCCGGCTCATCTCTGTCTCAGCACTTTTGTTCGCGAGGTCACAAGCGAATTATCCGGGTCCCTTGGTCCCGGCGTCAACCCCCCCCCCCCCTCGCTGCCATCTGCCTGTCTTCCGGGGTGATCACTTGGAGTCGCGAAGCGGCTTAAACCCTTGGTTTTAATAGCATCAACAATGGCCCAGAGGAGCGTGCCACTCGGGTGAAAAGACAGAAGTCGTTCCTCCATCAGCTGCCGGATTAATCTGCTTGCCGCACGTTCCCACTCATGGCTACCTACATCTCCGCAGACGAATTAAAGGTTTTAAGGACGCTGCGTTGCTGCAGGCCCCTCGCTGGCGCGGCGTATTAGCAAAAGGTGTGACTGATAACATTAACAAGTGGCCAAGGAAGCCATGGCGCCGTCTCATCCGAAATAATGAGTCCCTGAAACACTGACGCGGCTAAATGGAACTCAGCCATTGTTGCTTTCTTTATTGATGTTTGTGTGTCCCAACGGTGACACGTCAATGTGGTAATGGGGCAAAAAATGTCACAGTCTGACTGCAGGTTTCAAGTACTTCATTGCCTATGTAGGTCAACTTCCCTGCTTGTTTTCAGCGGCACAGTTGTCGAGCAGTGCACCCACTAGAGGGCAGCACGGAGTTTCCGATGATAACAAAAGCAGTACCAAAAAAAAAAAAATCAGGGAAGTTTTGGCTCAGGGATTGTCACCTTGGTCCGTCATGTTCTGTATTCCAGTCTTAAACAATGGGCTCTACTGCCCCCCTCAGATTGATAGTTGTACTGCCACTGTTTCAAACATCACGGAAAGCTTTAAGAACTATATGATGAGAGGAGAAGAGAGGAGAGGTGAGGAGAGGAAAGGAGGGAAGGTAGAGGGGAATCAGAGGAGACAGCTCCTGCAGGTAATGAATGTGGAATCGGGGCAGGAAAAGAAAGGAAGAAATATTTTCTGTCTTCCTCCTCCTTGACCTCCAGCTTAGAGGGGTAATTGACAAAAACCTGCAAGTAATGCATTCTCTCTCTCTCTCCGTCTCTCTCTCTCTCTCTCTCTGGAACACCGGCCCCATATAAACAGAGAGCCTGTGCCACTGTGTCATAAATAAGCTCTGATTTCACTCACTCTTCATCCATCAATAAGTCAATTACATTGATGACTCCCATTTGAATACACAGACACATGAGGTGGGGGGGGGGCATGTGACTACTGTAAGCATGTGTGTGTGTGTGTGTGTGTGTGTGTGTGTGACAGGAGACAGAATGTGCAGCATATGTCATGTTCTATATAAATCTGCAGAGAGGGATATCTATTTTAAAACGTGCACAAACACACACACACACACACACACACACACACGCTGTCAATGTCTCTTCTCGGATGATGTTTTTCACAAGCTCTCTGTTAATGTTCTTTCCATGTCTTCTCGCCTTTTCTTTCATAAATAATACGTGGCGGCTATTAGCATGGTCAGAGGAAGAGGAAGAGGGAGAGGAGGTTGATGGATTGAGAGATGCCAGGAGCAGCAGCGCAAAGAGGTGGAGGAACACCCCCCCCCCCCCCCCCCGGAGCCCCCCCCCCCCCCCCGCCGCACCCTACCTCTTCTTTCAGACCTCATGTAACATGGATGCAAAGAACTTCCTCCCTTACTCTCTTCTCCCCCTGTGGATGAACATTTTACTGCCTCGCCACGTCTTATCTATCACCCTAACTGCCCCCCACCCCTGTCACTCTTTACAACCATGAAATAAACAAATAAATTCAATGGAAACAACGTAATGAGGCAAACAGTGTATTAAATATCCAGTGTGCGTGAATGAATGACATCTAGTGGCGAAGCTGCATGGAGCGGCAACCTCCGAGTGTTATTAAAATTCAAAACGTATTTTCTGTTCGGGGATACTGTAGAAACACAGTGGTGCAACCTGGCAACACAGCTACATGGGAGATAAACCCGAGCCAATGAGGCTTTCCCAGTGTTTGCCTTTGATTACCCAGAACGCCACATTGCCCCGCTGTCGTCAAAGACACGTCAAAATAAACAAAGTTTGTGCGACTCGTAAAATAACGCGGCGGACATCTTCATCTAGTGTTTTCCCACCGTTGTGCGCACGTGGCGTCGATCGTTCGCACCGACTGACACAGGACCATCTGTCATAATAAGGAAGGACTGTAAAACAAATTGATTCAACTGTCTCCATTAACGCACAACGATTATTTCTCCACCTGCCAAACAACTGCAAGATAATGTTGTCTCTTCTTCTTCTATCTTTAAATACACACCGCTGCCGGCATAATAGGGCAACCCTCGAACTGACCGCCCGAAGCCAAGTCCAGTGACACGTTACACAAAACCAACAGTTTAATAAGGTGCAACAGCGCCTACTTCAGGAACAACACCCTACCTGCAACACTAAATATGAAATTCTGCTGCCAACTCCTTGCAGCAATATAGTATGAATTGTAAAAGCTGCTTATCGTTGCTGTTGATGTCCATTGTCGCTTTACCGTTTTGTGTTTTATGCTTACGCCGTGGCTCATACAGACCAGAGGGGGGCAGCACAGAGCCGACAGTGATGGCTGACTGGGCACGCGGACAGATGCCGTTAGCGGGAGACCGCCGGTTTCCCCCTGAAGCTGTGTGGACGGTGTAGAACGTGTCACCCATGTGTTTATTATGTCTGTGTCGTGCAAACAACCACAAATATGCGTGAGTAATGAAATATGAGTAATGAAAAGCATGGAGCAGCTGCACAGGTCGGGTCAAAGACACCAGCAAACAATAGATCACTACATTGGAGCATAGATTTTTTTTTGTATCTGTCGGTCCGGAACTGAACAAACTGAATTAGTTCCAAAAAAAGAAAACTAATAAATAAATAGATGAATAAATAAATAAATAAAGAGTTGCCATTATTCAAGACTTGACATCATATTTACTGTGCTAACAAGACTGTAATAGTATCCATGTGTCATCTTCCATCTATCCATCCATCCATCTAGATACCATGGTGTTTGACGCACTGAACATGTCTCCTCTTCAGAGGGATTGTGTAGAAATGGAATCAAAACAAGATTCATTCAAGAAGCGGCATCAAAGTCACGGTATGAGCAAAGATTGTCAAGGAGGTTTGATCGATACTCTGCGCTAGATTATTCTTTTTATCAATGCTGAGATCATTTCCTGCACGCACACAGACACACAGACACACACACACACACACACACACACTTGAATCGTAGGTAACAGATTCTATAGGAACCTCATTTTCTACACCTTCCACTGTAATTTTCAGGCTGACACCAAATTTCACACGTGTAGCTGTGCTGTTCCACGTGTGTGCAAGTGTGTGTGTGTGTGTGTGTGTGTGTATGTGTGTGTGTGCGCACCTGAATGATGACACAAATGGGTTTGTCACATATAACACACAGCAGCCTCACACACTCAAAAAAGTACTAATACAAGTAGTAATAAAAAAAAGTATTTGCCGATCTCGTCACATTAATCTCAAAACAAATCAGTCGAAAACAAGTGATGCCACTCATTAACTATCCACGGGAGACTTTTTTCACTTTGATCAACAACAATTCCAAGCATCTCTGAACCAGCACTGGAGCACAACTGATAGAAGCGAACACAGTATCAAAAGTACCAAGTACCAAGGCACTGTAGCGTAAAAGGTCAAATTGTACTAACAAAGTATGAAGGAACAAAACAAACAACACAGCATTTGGTTGCACAGATGGTTGAAGACAAAATGTCAACAAAAACAATGATAATTGAATACAACATGAAAACTCATTTCACTATATATTTTCCATTAAGCTCAGTGCGACACAAAACTGCACTCTAACTGCACTAATTCAAAACACAGATTTTGAATGAACTATTTTTAATTATTATTTAAATTATTATTTTTAATTAATTATTTAGAATGCAAGAAAAGCCTGAAAATGCCACACACACACAAAAAATAGTCCTAAGATGAAAAAAAAAACAGAAAAAACAGAAAAATCTGAATGTTTGATATTCATCATGGGCATTGTACCGTTCATACACCATCCAAACTGCCACTCACCGCAAACAAACAAATGACCCACAATGACCCACAATGCAATGCAACACAACCGCTCACATTCCAAAGTCACAAGTTAACTAGAGGCCAATATCTTATCACCAATCAAGCTTCAAGTGACTCTGATCTAATTTAATTAGACCAGATGGAAGTTGTTGCAGCCCAACAGAAAAATAGTTGCACGGCAAAACCATAATCAAAATAAATCAAGGTATCCCACGGTGCAATGCAACTGTCACAGACAGAAGAGCAGGTTCTTCATCATGAGGGACAGCTTGAGGTTTTATAAAACAGCAAAAGTATTTCATAACACTGAGGTTGTATATGCATTATATTCATATTCGTAAAATAAAGATGATTTAAATGAATTATATTGCATGAACAACACAACGGAGCTCACACCAATCATCTACTAGTTAGAAGTCAACATCAACAAAACAGTGGCAGTATAGCCCATAATATGTAAACACACAGCGGCAAGAAAGTCAACACAGCCAACACAGTGCGAAACAACTCGCGCGCGCATGCGCACACGCTCACCGTGGCTGTCAAACTCACGCTTGTCGACGTGCTGGTTCTGGCGTGGTTGGAATGGTGAATACCGGATCCATCCGCCGGTGCTACGTGCTCTACGTCCACGTCCACGTTCACACCGCGTCCTCACAGCTGTCGGCGCCGCCACGGACCGGTTAGCTCTTAGCATTAGCGACGCCGTTGCCAGGACAACAGTGCTCATCTTCCTCTCTCGGTATTCTTCGCGTGGCAGCTGTAAATAACCCGCCGGCAGGCTCCTGGTCCGACGGGACTGTCAATCAGTGTCGCGAGGGTGACAGGTGTGTACCGGTCTGATTGATTAGTCAGTCAGGTGCGAGGGGGCGTGTCCAACAGAGGTCACGCTGTATTTATTTATTTATTAAAAACGTGGTGACGTAACATGGGAAAAATCTATTAAATATATTCTTGATTCGAAGTGATAATGAAAAGAACGTCATTTACATAATCTACCCGAAAGTAGACTCATTTGTTTTAGCTGATTAATTTCACACAAAACCCAATGTGGCATATTTATTCAATTACTATTTTACATAATCTCTTCTCATTTTGTTTTCGACTTCTCTAATTGTGTTTTTTCTTTCGGTTTGTTCTCGGATTATTTTGTTTATTTTCTTTACTGAAACAACTTGTGCAATTACATACTGCACATATCTCAATATTGCACAGATACAAGTAAGGAAACATCCTGTGTGAGTGTTTGGGAGCCTTTAATAAAATAATTAAAACATTTTAAAAAATAAAGCAGGTTATCTCAAAGTGATGAATCTGCAGCTGTGTCCCGACCCAGGCCAGAGTGTTATGAGCCTGCACTCGCCCCATCTCTCTCTCTCTCTCTCAATAAAGTCGTTTTTGGGGGGGAATCCGGCACAAAATATATTTGTCTCTTTGAGGATTTACAGGGGAGCTGGAGCCCGTCCCAGCGGACACTGTGGGACCTGGACAGATCAGCTAACATCTACAGGAGATTTAAAGATCATACAACCTCAGAAACACTCTCAAGAACTGAAAAAAAGAAGAAAAAAAAAAACCCACAGTGGATTAAACCATTTGTAAAGTTTTTTCACGGTCTTGCTTAAACGACCTCAGCCCTGCACTAAACCCATGCATCACATGTGGATGACTCATTTTGGAGCTAATGCTCCGCTGTTCCCCTAGCCCTCGCTCTCGTTCTCCCCCTCTTTGTCGACTCCATTTATTTCCAATGAGAGAATCCATTACCGCCTTAATAAAATAATTAAAACATTTTAAAAAATAAAGCAGGTTATCTCAAAGTGATGAATCTGCAGCTGTGTCCCGACCCAGGCCAGAGTGTTATGAGCCTGCACTCGCCCCATCTCTCTCTCTCTCTCTCTCTCTCTCTCTCTCTCTCTCTCTCTCTCTCTCTCTCTCTCTCTCTCTCTCTCTCTCTCCCTCCCTCCCTCCCTCCCTCTCAGTGTTTTATAGGAATCCATAAAGTCGTTTTTGGGGGGGAATCCGGCACAAAATATATTTGTCTCTTTGAGGATTTACAGGGGAGCTGGAGCCCGTCCCAGCGGACACTGTGGGACCTGGACAGATCAGCTAACATCTACAGGAGATTTAAAGATCATACAACCTCAGAAACACTCTCAAGAACTGAAAAAAAGAAGAAAAAAAAAACCCACAGTGGATTAAACCATTTGTAAAGTTTTTTCACGGTCTTGCTTAAACGACCTCAGCCCTGCACTAAACCCATGCATCACATGTGGATGACTCATTTTGGAGCTAATGCTCCGCTGTTCCCCGAGCCCTCGCTCTCGTTCTCCCCCTCTTTGTCGACTCCATTTATTTCCAATGAGAGAATCCATTACCGCCGCGCCGTCCTTCGCGCGCATCCGCCGTCTCACAAAGCAAGCAGTGAAACCATGCGTGCTGAAAACACTTCATCTGGGAACGTGACTTACAAAGGGAACTCGTGTTGGAGCCAAGTGTCTGGAGCACGGCAGAGTGAAGCCCGCTGCTCCGTGATTAAGGCGTTTAATGGAAAACCTATTGTGGCGTTCACCGAGCGACACGTATATGTATCTATTCTCCTTCTGTCGATCGTTTCGGTTTGACGTGTTGCCCGATCAAACAGGTGGCCGCTTATGACCTGTGTGTTCCTCCTGACCGTGACCAAGTAGTGAGGCCGGGATTGTGCCGTGCCGCACCGCCCTCGCTTTGGTGCCACTTCCTGGCAAGGCCGCAGTTCGCCAGTGATTGTTGGCCAGGCTCGATCGCTGCTGGCAACTGGCGGGACGGGAAATGGCACCAGGGCAACATCCTCCCCAGGCTGATACCAGGGAGAGAGGGGGGGGGGAGGGGGGGTTGTTAACATGGAGGAGGCGAACAGGCCTGTGCAACAGCAGAGCAGGACAATTAGAGGCGAGGCAAATGGAGTTAGAGATGGCTGCTTTTCATTACATGGCAATAATTCTATTGATGCTTGCAGAATGGATTACATCGAGAGGTTCGCTGACATTTTGTTTTGCAAAGTTCCAGCTCAGGAGGATTCACGTTCGTTCCTACCCTAACCCTCTACTGGAGGGATTTAGTATAACAACACACGATGTACACATAAACAAATTACTACCGGTGACATGACACAATATAAATATATATAAAAACATATATAAAGAAAAAATACCGGTTTACAGTACATTATATTGGCATTCAGATTCCATATGGCACAAGGGATACATAGTTATTTATAACAGGGTAATCTAGTGGGAGGGGATCTGTACTGCCTCCTAGTGGACAATTATTCCGTGCGATTTTAGTAAATAGGAAGGGTAGCCGTTCATATTTGTTGATCATTTGAATATGTTGTGTCATTCATTTATCGATTCAAACAATCAATATTCAGTGTGTTGTCCAGCTGAGACGTTGCGTGTGCATGTGTGTGAATAATAGCTTCACTTATCGCTTATCTGAGCTCGCATTCAGCCGCAGACCTGATGAAGAGAAGATAGATAGAATCTCATTCCATTTTAATGCACTCTCTTTACACAGGTGTGTTCATGAAGAGCATGATGAACACACACATGCTGATAACACACACACACACACACACACACATACACACACACCATCTCTGTCACTCTTTCCATCGCTCTCTCTTACACGCACAGATCTAATTCACACCCTTTGGGGAAAAACCCTCTCTGCCCAGTATATGTACAAACACACACGCACACACACACACACACACACACACGCACGCACGCACGCACACTCATTCATGGTCAAGTGGACACAAATAAATCCACACATTAACAGCATCAGCACTTTCATTAAACACATTTCTAATGAGTTCATCTGAGATGTTGATTAAACTTTAAATTGCCTCAGTGTCTCATCAATTACCACAGGTCGCACAAACATATGCTTTCACATACAGCTTATGTCGCTGTGAATGTGTGTGTGTGTGTGTGTGTGTGTGTGCGTGGGAGGGGGGGGGTATAGCATTACTGTTTTTGTTTCATGAATTAAGAATGAGCGAATTTCCATTCTCTGCAGTGTCAAGAAAGCAGGAGTGTTGCCAGGGACGGTACCACCTATCACCAATAGGGGCGCTCATCTAGGAGAGGTCCATTTGGTCTTGTGAGAGAATATGCACACGTACAAAGGTTGGATATGTTGAGGGATTTGTTGCAGTCACCTGCTTTGCTTGTGACTATTGCAGCGCCCCTGCTGGTGACTCACTGTACTGCAGCACATTGTTGTGTTTAACGTAATCATATTCTTCATACAACTGTATCTATATTTCCAGTACATCACTATACTTTTCTACAGTCACATTTCTTCCATTCATTTCCAAAGGATAATGTTTTATGAATAATTAATTTGTTAATTTCATCATTACAAGATATGATTCTCTTCTCTAATATGGCATCACAGAATACATACAAAGACAGACGAAATAAGAAGCCCCTTAAAAGTGAAGCCAAACGGTCTTGACTGCCCCCTGGTGGTCCCCTGCAGTACAGCCTCCACCTCTACGTTTGCAGGTGAGACAGGGACCAAACTTCAAATTCAAAACAAACTTCAAATAAAGATCATCTCTGTCATTTTATGTTGTAATAATTCACCGGGTGTTTCATGCAGTAAGTCTGTATAAAGGCAACATTTGATGGGTGGGATGATTTGAGACCGATTCATGATTGGACTATGGCACTGCCAATCCCTCCCGCCATCATTAATGATGTCATTTATAAAATCACCATAACTCGGGTAAACAAAGGTCCCTTGTTGACACAAACAGTGCCGGAACCTGCATATGTTGATTGGACTCATCACTGTCAAAGGCGGATTGTGTAATTGGCTCCATTCATCCAAACGGCCGCGTTCGCGCAGCGTAGCACAGCGTAGCGCAGTGTAGCGCACGGGCCTCACACTGTCCATGCGTCACATGGAGGGCGACGCCTCGCAAATGAAAGCGATAAATAATTTCAGAAGGACGATTAGGTCTCCCTCCATTAACCACTCGCTCGTTAAGCCTGCCTTCATTAGCGGAGGTTGGCTGATCGCGTCCGCGGATATTTGTCACACACACACATACACACACACACTCACACACACGGGCGCAAACACACAAACAAGAGTCTGCAGCACAAAAACAGGGGACTCGCTCGTGTCCTAATGAGTTTTGCTGCTCGCTATCCGTTGAGCTCTCCGGCTTCATTATCACCCCGCTCCTAATGCTTCCATGAGAGAAATCAACGCCACGCCATCATTACCCTCCAGAGGACGCCGCGCTCTCCTCTGCTCCTTTTCTCCACTTCCCTCATCTTTTTCCTTCCTTTGTTTTTTTTTCCATCCATCCGACTTGTATCTTTCCGCGCCCCTCTCCCAGCGGTCATCATCCCGTCACACAGGTCTGTGCGACTGGGGACCAAAAAACCTGCCGCCGCCGCCCGACCTTGAGCGCTTGATCACGCCAAATCCGCGAGGAATGGTGTCCAAATCGGCTGCTCTGAACAAAAAAATCGCTTTAGCGCAGCTGTTGTCGTCGTCACAGCAACGTCAGTGAAGTCGTTTCTCAAGGCACTGCCGACGTTCCCAGAGCCTCCGGGGAGTGTCACACATTCGTAGGATGTAGAATTCAGATATGAGAACTTGTCAAAGAGTGATTCTCAAACTGGTGGGTCCGTGACCCAAAAGTGGGTGGTGGACCTTCGAAGGGGAAAAGCATTTATTTTGAAGAGGATTTTTGTATGCGTCAGTGTTCTCCCTAACAGTAGGTGGCGATGATGCTGTGTAATGCTAACAGGACGCGTGCCAATTTTACAAACAGAAGTGCAAGAATGCAAGGTTTGTTTACATATGCTAATTGACCATGGCAAAACATAAGTATGACTGTATGGAAAATGGATTCATTGCCTCACCATATGTCCCTAGGATGCACTTTTTGTTTTTTTTTAAAAGGGAATATTTCCCTCTCTATTGTCGCCATCTGCTGGTCATTTTTTGAACACTGTGATATTCGGGTTTTGATTTGGTTTGTGGATCGTCACAACGAGGTGATGCTGAGTCCTGAAGCCAGACCAGTTGAGAACCACTGATGGAAAACATGCTTTACTCAGATTGTCTTACACACATGCACACACACACACACACACAGCAGGGTGCAGGCGCAGAGGAGCGTGGGAAAACCCTCTGCCTCTGACCCCGGCCTTGGAACGCATGACTATCAACACGACCGCCAGCGGAGACATAGATGAGGCAATTGTATGCTAAAGGAAACAAGAGACACTCTTGTATGTGTGTGGGTGTGTGTGCACGTGTGTATGTGTGTGTGTGTGTGTGTGTGTGTGTGTGTGTGTGTGTGCGTGCGTGCATGCGTGCGTAAAAGCAGTCTTTCCCAAACTCCCTGCAGCAAAGTCATTCCATTCACGCTCACTGGGGGAGTTGCCGGCCACGTATTAATTTATGAATTTCATTTCATTTCTGGTTTCCGACACGCAGCGTGTGGGTGTCGCTGAGTGAAAGGAGCCTTTTAACTGCATTGTGAAAGACAGTGAGGGCTTCCCATGAGAGGACACACACACACACACACACACACACACACACACACCCAATACGAGAGAGGCAGTCCATTAGCAATAGAACTGATTTGAAGGCAACCATCGCCCTCTCTCTCTCTCTCTCTCTCTCTCTCTCTCTCTCTCTCTCTCTCTCTCTCTCTCTCTCTCTCTCTCTCTCTCTCTCTCTCTCTCCTACACAAAGCATAATTAGTCTGTGTATCCATATGTGATGGGGCTCAGCTCTGGTCTTAGCTGTGTACACACTGTGTGTGTGTGTGTGTGTGTGTGTGTGTGTGTGTGTGTGTGTGTGTGTGTGTGTGTGTGTGTGTGTGTGTGTGTGTGTGTGTCATCGGCTGCTCCTCTGCAAACATGCAGTGATAACACCGTGGGCGAGGTCTGTCTCAAGGTAGTTTTAGAGGTGACCCGGAGTCTCAGGGGGCTCGGCGATCCATAATGCCGCTGTAATTACTGACCATGCACAAACGGGATCGATAGCAGCCAGGGATGGAGCTGTTGGACTGGGTGGAGGTGGAGGAGGAGGAGGAGGAGGAGGAGGAGGAGGAGGAGGAGGAGATGTTCCAGACGCAGGATCAGTCTACATGTGTGTGCTTGTTGGCTTTGTGACCTTTGACCTTTGACCTGAATCTTTGGGTCCAAATTCTCATGCCCACGAAGCTGAGACCTTGACCTTTGGCCACATTCTATTCACTTAAATATGCAGTGTGTGAGATTTGGTGACCTCTACAGGTGAAAATGTGATCACCTCACTCTTACCTCTCTGAACAGGCAGGGGAACCTATGGTAGATGTCAGATGTCAACAGATGTTAACATGTCGGCCTCCATAGAGAGGACCCACCTCCTCATGTAAATATACATTAAAGGGCTCCTTTAAGGGTAATGGGGAAAATAAAATATTCACGAAAAAGTTAGTATTTGTTTTGTCATATTTTTAGAGGTGAAAGAAAAATATCACACACTGCACCTTGAAAGGCTCAGTGACTAGGATGTATAGTGACATCTAGTGGAGAGGTGGGTCATTTTGAACGTAACTTCACATGACCATGTTGGTCTCTTTTCCTTGTGGCGGGTAATTAAAGCTAAGTGTGTTCAGCGTGATCATCTCCAGTGACGATGCGGTGATGAACAAACCGCCCCTTTAAATAATCATCACTCCAGCTGTTTCACTCTGACTGAGGAGAAGCAGCTGTTCTTTGGATCTGACGATCTTGTCATTGGCACCCAGTTGAATCTCACACTCTGCGAGTGAGGAAGAAGAAGATTTGGCTGAGCTGGCGACACCTAGTGGACGGGAGGCATTATGTTTTTGTGATAGGTTATCAGGAATGTTAAGAGGGGAATTCTTTACATTTCCTAAAAGCTGATTTGAAACTTGGTATTGAAAGTTCAAAAACAAATAATGTCCCTCAGACTGATTAAAGGTCCAGTCAGAAACATTTAAGTGATAGTTTAATCACAAAATCAGGATATAAGATAGTTACACTAATGATTTTATAGCTGTTTTAATCATTTTTATTAGTCTTTCATGTTTACATGAGGAGAAAGTCCTCACTATGGAGACGGCCATGTTTTTACAGTAGCCAAGAAGGGACAATCTTAATGCCTTCCAAGTTTTGATCAAATCTGATGGCTATCATAGGGTTCCCCTACAAGGAAAAGGTAAAGTGAGGGGTAATGAGCTGTAGCATGCAATGTCACCATTAGATGTAACTAAATCCTACACAATACACCTTTAAGCAACTAGGGCAACTTGGGCAACTAGGTGATAACTTGGCAATTTCAGAGGAATAATTAAGAGAAATTGTGACGGGAACTCCAACATCAAAACACTTGGTGCAATGATAATCTAAGTGTGTTAAATGATCCCCAGTCTTCCTCTTCTGTTTTTCTTCTCCAGGCTCCTCCCACTCTGAGGGGCCCACGCTCCCCCTGCAGGATTAACAAAGTCCCATCTTATTGTTTCGAGTGTCGTCTCCTCTCTGCGCTCCGTATCACTCCACAAAGCAGGAAACGGTTCAGAGATAATCTTCAAAAAACGAGGTGCCGAACAAAAGGAACAGCATTAGCTTTCATTCAACACGTTTTGATTGTGGAGGGCAGGCGGCGCCCCCTGATGGGAGGAGGAGGAACGGATGAGTAAATAAATAAATAAACAAAGGCAGCGGCTGTTTTTTTCTCAAGGATTTGGACGTGGAATATTTCACACTATCTGCTGTTTGAATCTCCTTTGTAAGCTATGAGATTAGAGGAGACACAAACACAAACACACACACGCGCGCGCACACACACACACACACACACACACACACACACACACACACACACACACACACACACACACAATCTCTCCCTCTGCTGTATTTGCTTTCTGAGCCCGTTGTTTTGAGTGGGCGACTTGCTGTGACCGGCACTGTCAGATTAGCCCATTTAAAAGACATATGTTCATAGGAGTGTGTGCGCGTGAGTGCGAGCGTGCATGTGTGTGTGTGCGTGTGTGTGTGTCTTCTAATCTAATACTATTTTCAGACTCTGACGCATGCTGCATTATTCATGTTAAACCATGCAGAGAGATACAGTCTTGTGTCATATAACACCACCGCCACAGGCCCCTGATATCATCTCTCTCTCTCTCTCACACACACACACACACACACACACGCACATTCCAATATCTTCACTAAATACTTGAGACTCCCCCTACAAATACAAAATCCCTAGCAAAGACACCGGAACATTGTTATATATCGATGGACACACATAGGATTCACTCCCACACACACACACACATACACACACACACACTCCACAAAATCGTATTAGGCAAATGAGAGCAAGGCAGTGAGAAGCTGCGGAGGGACTCGGTTCAAGTGTTGTTGATGTGACAGATCTCAGCATAAATCATGTTGCTATTGTCATTCTTGTTTAATATGCAAATCTTCCATTCAACACCCAAGCTTGTTGTCAACAAGTGTGCTTGTACACACACACACACACACACACACACACACACACACAAGGAATGGATGTGAAATGCCATGGGCGCCACCACTGGATTCATACTTTATTATCATACCGTTATCCATCAGGCTTGCTGCAGCTAATGATGACGACACACACACACACACACTCACTCACTCACACACACACACACACACGCGCGCGCGCGCGCGCTGCAAGGACACACAACTGCACAAACTGGCGCATTGTACACACGAGTGACCATGTTGACACTCAATTAAGCCCCCCCACACACACACTAATACACACAGCCCTGCACTGAAGTGAATGAAGTGGTTGTTGACAGATTTCAGCAGTAATTGATACCCCTGTTTGGCAGCCATTTTTATTTGGCTCAACCACAAGGCATGGATGATCTCAGCTCTGCAGCATGCACACACACACACACACACACACACACACACACAGCCCCTCCATCACTTGATACATCTCTCCTCTCACACACACTCAAGATAAAAATCACACTTCACGCTTCTGAAGACAAATGCAGCCGCTACAACAAACACCTCCCACTCCGTCTCAACGAGGAAGAGGAGGAGACGACCGCGTTTTAATTGGCTGTCATCAGTGAACTTTATCTCCACCGGTGACAAGTGGGGAGGGGCCAATTTTCCGACATGCAGGAAGCCGAGGAGGAGTGGGGAGGAAGGGGATTGATTTCCAGAGTCCTACCTTGAAGAGGCGCAGGATGTTGGCCACCATGATGGACACGGAGCTGGCCGCCGCCCCGATCACGCCCACGATCTTATCCGGCTTGGTGAAGATGGGCGGGTCCCCGTTGGCGCAGCGCACGTCGGAGCCGTCCCTCTCGATCAGCGCCTGCACGAAGGTCAGGGACTGCTCCAGGGCGTACGTGTCCCGGGAGCAGGTGTCCAAGATCCGGGCCCCCAGCGTGATGTTAGGCAGCAGCTCGGGGTCCTTGTTGATCAGGTCGATGGCGAACATCATGGCCTCCAGGCGGTGGATGCCCTTCTCCTTCTTCAGCTCGCCGCAGGGCGTGCCGCGGTCGCCCCGGGAGTGGACGGGGAACAGGCCGCCCAGGATGATGTCGCCGTCCAGCCGGATGGAGTGGGCGTACTCGGGCGCCGCCTGCAGGTCCACAGGGACCCGCTGGGGGGAGGCGGCGGGGAGGAGCCAGGCGCAGGAAGTGGCCACGAGGAGGAGGAAGAGGGGCTGTGAAGTCCACAGCGGCTCCATGGCGGACGGAGGGGACGCGAGCGGGGAAGGGGAAGGCAGGCGCTGTCGGGAGTTCGCTGCAGGACGGATATTCCAAAAAAGCGCGAGGGTGGGAGTCGTTTGTCCTATTGGTCGAAGACAAAGGGGTGGCGGCCCCCGGGTGTGGAGCTAGCCGAGCCCCATGAGCCAATCATAATCCAGGGAAGATGAGGAGGCGTGGACGAGCGCAAAACAGACACGGCGAGGACGTCAGAGGAATTTATTCACGGATTCTTGTAATCCACAGAGTCACATTTTCAGCGGAGCCTGTGGAGGAGACACAGAGAGGAGGATCAGTGATGCAACGTCCACCTGACAAACATGTGGAAACCACCCCCGGGCCAAATGTAGTCTCACACACACACACACACACACACACACACACACACACACACACACACACACACACACACACACACAGCGAGCCACAAACACACAGGGGTGCACCTGTCAGAATGTGTGCCCGTCATTCCATAATTGAAACCTCAAAAAGTCGGTCAGTTTGCAAACACCGCAGACACACACACACACACACACACACACACACACACACACACACACACACACACACACACACACACTCGCTCCTCGTCCCGGCCTATCGATGAGTCCAACAGCTGTCGGGATGCCAAGCTTTGGCGAGCTCCTCCGGCTACGGGCGCCGCAAAGGTGTTGAGGAGTGAGGGGAGGAACACGGGGTGGAGGAAGAGGGGGGAGAGAGAGAGAGAGAGAGAGAGAGAGAGAGAGAGAGAGAGAGAGAGGGGTGGAGGAGGAGGGGGGAGAGAGAGAGAAAGAGAGAGAGAGAGAGAGAGAGAGAGAGAGAGAGAGAGAGAGAGAGAGAGGTGCCTCGGAGCGAGTGCATCCCATCACTCACACACCTGCTGGTTTCTCAGTGTGCAGTGACACAAGTATTTCAATACTTTGGAATTCATTCCAACTAGCCTGCTAGCTAGTTATTTAAATACAATATCCAGTTGTAATAGGATAGGATTTTATTTATATATAAACTCCTCCCCTAGTGGTCAATGCATGGAATTGCACATTGTGGAGTTCCACCTGGAGCAACACTGGGACCAGTCAGTGCTGCATCGTGATGGCTCAGTGGAAACACATGAATATAAATGAATATTGAATTGCATAATTAAATATTCATTAGTTGATATTTGATTATGCAATGACTTTCTTTTTCTATCAACAATGTCAGACAGCTCAATTGAATAAAATAGCCTTTAATTATGCAAATTACCCGAGACACAAAGGGCATATGATTGCAGTCATTTATTTTGATTACTCAAAACTGAAAAAAGGGTCTTCAACTCATCTTGATCGCGATAATGGAGGTTGCCATGGTAACAACAATTGCGTGTCTTTATGGACACAGAGCTGTGTGGTTTCGAAACAGATGACGGTGAAATCAGAAATGTACATTTATTTTCTACTCATTCACCATCCTGCCTGACTCCGCCCACAGGGGGGCCCACTAGCAGGTTCTCTAGGGCTCAGATCTCATCACAGCGTGAGACTCTCCCTCTCTCTCTCTCTCTCTCTCTCTCTCTCTCTCTCTCTCTCTCTCTCTCTGGATGGATACATTTAT
>JAFBJT010111290.1:92356-104121 GCA_016785325.1 Chascanopsetta lugubris | reverse complement strand
CTGCTGTGCTGGGGGTAGAGCTGGTGGGCTGGGGCTGGTGGGTGGTGTCATGGGGGATGGTGTCAGGACTGTCCCATTGTCTTTCGAATCGACAGTAGAACTCATTCAGGTCGTTGGCCAGGCGTGAGTTATTCATGGCGTGGGGGGTTTTTGCTTTGTAGTTTGTAATCTGTCCGAACCCCTTCCAGACAGACGCGGAGTCATTGGCTGAGAGCTGATTTTGGAGACTCTCTGAGTACAGTCGTTCAGCAACTCGCACCTCCTTGCTAAACCTGTACTTCGCCTTTTTAAACATGACTCTGTCCCCACTCCTAAATGCATCTTCCTTCTCTGACCTTAACTGTCTGAGTCTGGCTGTGAACCAGGGCTTGTCATTGTTGTAACTCGCCCTGGTGCGTGATGGCACACAGCTGTCCTCACAGAAGCTGATGTAGGAAGTCACTGCCTCTGTGTATTCATCCAGATTGTTGTTAGCGGTCCTAAAAACATCCCAGTCAGCGCAGTCCAAAACATGCCTGAAGATCCTCTACAGCCTCGCTGGACCACTCTTCTTTGATGTCCTCGCAGCAGGTTTCGATAGCTTGAGTTTCTGCCAGTAAGCAGGAATGAGGTGGATCGTGACGTGGTCAGACTGTCCCAGTGCAGCTCGGGGGACGGCGTGATAAGCATTGCTTACTGTGGTGGAACAGTGATCCAGGGTGCTCTCCTCTCTGGTCGGGCATTTAATAAACTGTCTGTATTTTGGGAGTTCATGGGTGAGATTCCCTTTGTTGAAGTCTCCGAGGACAATAACTAAAGAGTCCGGGTTTGTGCGCTCCACATTTAGAGCCTGGTCGGCGAGCGTGCGCGGTGCGTCATGCACGTTGGCTCGCGGTGGAATGTAAACACCGGCCAAAATGAATGAGGCGAACTCGCGGGGGGAATAAAAAGGTTTGCAGTTGATGATACAGTCGTAAAAGTGGACCTACTAAACATCCATTGAGTTTGAATGACAACTAAAGTCGACCATAGGTTCTCCTGCATGTTCAGAAGGGTGAGGGTGAGGTGAGGGATACAACATGCAACTTCACCTCCAAATTATTGTAATCAAAGGTTTATTTACATTTCTCTGTTGGGTTTTCTCACTCAAAAGTGGGTTTTTGCAAGGGATTCTTTTTCCACACACACACACACACACACACACACACACACACACACACACACACACACGATGGAGCAAACTATATTATTCCACAGGCATTTGCAAAGGTTTCTACAGTTCTACAAATCCTAAGGCACATTTATGGTCCAAATACCAGCCTTTGGTTCTGAAACGTGAGAGTACGTCATTTCTTTTTGTTTTGTAAGTTTGATAAAGTAACATAATTTATCAATGTTGGGCGATCACTTAAAAAAAAAAGTTGCCTTACACTGGAGCCTCTGAAAAGGGGACGAGCACGTGATATCGCTGTCTATCTCCTGATTGTATCTTTAAGGTCTTGAAGAAACAGACTCATACAAACAGCCCTCAGCCCTCTGAGTCCTCAGAGCACAAAGCTCAGTGATTGCTGCCTGTTTGGATTCCTACAGTTGACATGAGGTTCATTTATCTGTGATTGCAGAGACATGCTTGATTACTCTGCTCACTCATCGCCGCTTGGCCTCTCATCTCGTCCCTGCATCCATGCATCTCACAGTTATTGCTGCGGGGCATCGTTTGTCTTATTCTGTACAGCCAGGACAGGTGTGCGAGTCAGGGGGGCGGAGCTGAACACCGACACAGGGTCACACCATTGTGTTAAGATATAAGGAGTTTGACATGTTTTCATTTGAAGCCATGAATCAGAGAGTTAAGCCTCTACTACTTTTATGAAAGTTACAGCCTGATTCAGACATGAACTGCTCACCACTGAGTTGGAACTTTATCCAAGATTGAAACAACTCAGACACATTCACCTCGCTAGACATGTCCTCAGTGTTCAGGTAAAGGGGCGGAGCAATAGACAAAGAATAAACTCTGCTGCAGAGACCACCTCAGTGTCAACCCTTGTTGTTAAAACCACTCAAATATCACTTCTCTTTCCCCTCCACATTAATGTCTTTAAAGGTGCAGCGTACACGATTTGGTGACCTCTAGAGGTGAAGTTGCATGTTGTATCCATCACCTCACCCTTCTGAACATGCAGGAGAACCTATGGTCGACTTCAGTTGTCGTTAGAACTCAAAAGATATTTAGTCTGTCCCCTCTGGGTTACTGTAAAAACATGGTGGCCCCCATAGAGAGGATCCACTCTTCATGTAAATATACATTAATGGGCTCATTTAAAGGTAATAGAAAAAAAAATGCACCTTTAAGTTTGACACCAGCAGTGTTTAGCATCAGGCTAACAAGCTAATTCATAACATTAGGAGTTCAGTACATGCAGCAGGCAGATAATAATAATTGAGAATGCGGGGGGCTTTTACTTTGGGATTTGTACAGGAAGTGGTGTTAAAATTAACTTATATTAAAACATTTTAGTCACTGAAGGGATAAATGTTCAAACTGTGGCTTAACATTTATCAGCAGTCTAATAAGAACATGAACATGACGTGTAGTTTAATAGTTTTAATGAATCTGTTTAACGAATCCAAAATGAGATCGTTCAAATGAATTTACATTATTCACTTTATGAGTTTATAAGTATTCTTACCTGGACAGAATTAATTCATTATGACAAGCCTTTGTTGTGTGGTGTCATACCGAAGTTGAGATATTGTTTAAAGGAAATAGAATGTGATAACGGTCGTGTGGACATCACAGCACCATGTTAATGGTGGAGGTGGATGATCTTAAGCCGTCACCAGACTATAATCCCAAGTGTAAATGGGCTGTGGTGTTTGTCAGAGTCATGTGAACATGTGTGTGGTGAGGATGAGCTGGCGTGGAGACGTCTCCAGTGCGAGTGGACTCACCACAGCCGGCAGAGTGGAGCAGAAGGAGGGTCAACAGGGGCTGCAGTCCACACACAGGCAGTACACCCTGCATCCTGCTGCACCTGGACACACAACAACAACAACACTGTCAGTACACAAAGCAAAGTGCAATCAACACTCTGCCCTTGTGTGAGTCTTCTTAGACCCACAGTTGGATGAGTCACTCACAGACATCTATTTCATTTTGTCAGTGAGGCCTGAGGAGAGCGATCTGTCACTTCATTCTTTAATCTGCTGAGTCATCGTGTGGGTGTGATGAAGCACTTTCACACTGTGATGAAGAGCTTTTAAGGCCTGGGTAAATTAAGCGGACACAATGTGGCCGTCATGTTTAATCTTTTTCGAGCGTAAAGTAGAAGTATGTCATTGTTTTATTTAATAATACTTCACAGGTGAGTGTTGGCTTTCATTTAATTATCATCCTTAACAATTGATCACAACTGAGGTTTAAAGGGCAGTTAAACTTTCTCCATGATGGATGAAGACGGAAACAGACTGGATTGAATGGAAGCTGTACCACATCATTTCACAGAAACAGATCCACGCATTAAATACATGAAAACCAAAATCATCAGCTGAGTTTGTTCCAGACGTGGAGTCAGTGCTGCTAAACACGGAGGCAAACGTCCACTCTGGTTTTCAACAAAACCGCATTTTAAAACATATCATGTCCATTCAGTCATGACATCATTCAGTCCCACATTCCAGGACGTGCACATCATATGGTCTTTAGCACACAATGGTCAATAACTCAAACCAGGGGTTAAAGGTGAATGGTGGGGGGGAGCAGCTCAGTTCTGCATCCACTACATCAACTCTGACCTCTGGCTATCATCTATGATTTAGTGATATTTATACGTCTTTGACTTAAGTAGGAGGGTGGAGGACTGTGGAGATGATTTCATCTCATAAGATAAAAAGTGTGATTGACAGCAAAGAAAAAAGGTTGACTTGGCTTCCTCCCCCTATCTGAAAAATAATATGTCCCTGATGTCCAAATGGCACCATCTTGCACATTTTGAGTCCGGTGGTGATCAAGGGTCGGAGCTGCAGTCGCAAAACCATCACTGAAACAACCCAAATGACTCTAAGACCTGGTTATGGAGGCGGCCATGTTGCACCAGCATTTTCTCAGCCCAACAACTTTAGTTTTCTAAATAAAGGCCAGACCATAGGTTCTCATACAAGCTTGGAAAGAAAGGATGAAGACTAAAGTGTTTTCTGACTGAAAAAGTTCCAGGAGGAAAAAAAAATACCATTGTCTGTTTGTTTACCTCCAGACCAAAAGCATGTGTTGAAATGTGATGTGGGAGAGGTTACCTGCCCAGGTGTGAGCAGAGAAATATACAGCACAACAGGGAGAGATGCTGCTGCAGCTTCAGAGAAACCAGATCCAACATGGCGGACCTCCGAAAGCAAAATGAAAACCCAGCTGAGACACGTCAGTGTTCCGTCATATCTAACACAGTGACACATCCAGGTGAGAGCCATGCTGGGTTCAGTCCTCTGTGGGACATGGGTAAAAGATTTAGTTTTCATGATATTTTTCTCCCCAACACTGGAATTTATTTCCAGTTTGCAAAGTTATGTGTGTTTATGTAAAGATTAAAAAAATACCTTGTCACTGAGTATGGAGAAGCAAAAATCCTTTCTTAATCTTTCAGTTGAATCGGTTAAGCTGTGTTTACATCAGCCTGCAGCCCCAGAGGAAACAAGAGATGGAGACGAACAAGCCTGAATTAATCCTAATCCGGGTGAGCTGCAGGTTTAGATAATCTGTGCGTTCATTCCTGAGCGTCTGACTGTTTGCTTCAGCGATGTGTCGGCATGACTGCCGCCGGGGGACAGGGACCAAATGAGGTAAGTCAGCCGGTGCCATGGGACCCAAAGGGAATGTAAATAATGGATGTGGCATCTCCGGAGAGGTGGCGGGGCCAAGCCGGGGCCCGAGGGTAGGAGAGAGAGCACAGTGTGAGGAGGAGGAGGAGGAGGAGGAGGAGATGGGGAGGGGGCGTGTGATTGGGCGATGCTGGAAACAGATAGGTGGTGTCAGTTACAGCAGCAGCGGTCACTCTGAGTCAGTGTCAGTGGAGCAGCCAAGGACGGAAACACTGACCTCAAAACAAACAGCTCTGCAGAGTCATGGAGGCTGAGGGAGGTCGAACGGCGTGGTGCGGGACACGCGCGTGCGCTCAAATGATATAGATACAAACCGTTCAGATTCACTCACCCTCAAAAAGCACAGACATTCCGTTGAAGTAAATAAATACTAGATATTAAATATTCATGCTGTTGTTTTGGAATCCGTGTGGAATTACTTGTCCGTGTGGGATCGCTCCTTTCATTACCAGACAGTCAGCCCTTTACATCGCGCGCAGGTCCTCGCTACGGTAGCCGCCGTGTTGCATTGGCCACGTTGCTACAGAAGCCCAGAGGAGACAAAGTAAACATTTTGCGACGTTTGCAGTCATTGCAAACCTTCTACCAGACTTCTGACTTCATGTTTGACTTTATTTTGATGTATCTACCATCTTTTGATTTCATAAAAAAAAAAAGTTTCAGTCTTCTACAGTCTATTAAGCAGAGAGCAGGTAGATCAGACCCGATGATCCTCGGCGCTGTCTAAATGACCCTCTGCAGTTCCTTCTGTATATATTCTTATGGATTCGAATTATTTTATACCCCAACCTGTTTAAAAAAAATATTGCTTGGATGTTTAGGTTTTCTTCTAATGCTGCTGGGACAACTGTACATTTCCCTACTGTGGGGAGAATAAAGGCTTATCTAATCTTTAATAGCTCCAGAATGTGGAAAAACTGCAAAGGGGATGGGCAGAGTACTAAATTGTACAAAAATAAATCAATTCCCATAAATATCATTAATAATGAAATATATCAAAGATCACGCAGAATCTATTTACATCCTAGTGACCACATGGACAATGAAGTGGATTCCAAAGTGCAGGAATGCTAGAGTTGCAAAGTGATTCAAAAAAGGAAAAGCAAAAACAGGTATCTGACGTATATCCTCTTCTTATCTCTGACAGTTAGTCAGAGATAAGACTAAGTCACAGATCTCTGATATTCACTTATTAAAAATAAATGAAAGACGAAACGAGCGCAGAAACAAAAACAAACAAAAAGTTCAATGAAAAACAGCTGATTTTCCTCCTATGTAAAAAAAGCAAAACAAAAAATGTCCTGCTCCCTAAAACACTCAGTCATCTCTCACCCGGAGGCTCAGTCTCCTCTGTGTTGTTCTTTGATGCTGTTTGTAAACAAGCTTCCAAAGTCTATGTTTGTCTATATTTGGGATGTGCTGCTCATTTTAGAAAAGTGCTGACTTCGTTGTGAGCGTGTTGAAACCCTGCAGCCGAGGCTTGGTTGATGTTGCTGTTCAAGACAAAGGGGAGTAAACAAGGCTTTTCAAACAACAGAGCCGGACCTCTCACTAATGACCATCACATCCGCAGGGGCGGAGCTAATTAGAGAGGAGACGGCAGCACAGGCGTGATACTACACCAGCGAGCAAAGTCTGCTTTATTAAAAGTGAAGCCGAGGGACACTTAGTGCTTAGCAACTTTTATAAATCACCAATTAAACTGGGGCACATCTAGAAAACATCCATCCGCACTGCTGCTTCAGCTCTATTCCATTTTATTACTTCAGCCTCAAGCATCAGAGAGCGACAGGCAGGAGACTTTATTCTGAAATACTGGGTCACTCCACTTTCCCTCCATCTCTCTACACATCTCTGTTCATTCACGCCAGCTGTTACATACTGTTATGCTCTCTCTAAGTGCACCTATTCTTCCATTGATACGATTCCACATTGAGTCCGTTTCTGAGGCTCACACATCCTCAAAGTGGAAAAAAATAAAATAAACATTTCTTCCCCCCTGAGCAGTGGAACAGAGGAGTCTCTGACCTCTGACCTCTGACCCTCCGCATCTCAGCCCTCCTCCCCCTTTGAAACACGTCCTTATCTCTCGTCTGTGTCTGCAGAGCATCGCTCCTGCGGTTTGAAGCATTCTGGTTTCATCTGTGTGTGTGTGTTGTGTGTGTGTGTGTGTGTGTGTGTGTGTAGGTGGGAGAGTCCTTTCAAAACATCAGCTCACTTGAGTCGGACCTCACATTGCACTCCCTCGTGCAGTATAGTCTATATTCAGCTACACACACACACACACACACACACACACACACACACACACACACACACACACACACACACACACACACACACACACACACACCCACCCACGATCAAACCCCTGGGTCTCCTCCTGTTCTATCTGAGTGGCGGTTGCTAGGTGCAGCAGACCTGACTATTATTGGATGTTTTTGATAAGCGGATGAGAGATGGGACGGTAAAAACTATCTTTATGCAGATTTTTATATTTTACATGTACATTTTTCTTTCACATAGTTCTCATGTTTCCTCTTTTATATTTCTATATCCTAAAAATATTTGTGTATACTAGTTGCACTAGTTTTGCACTGGACAGCTTTGCATTCCATTGCGTTATACTCTTGCATAACGAAAATCAAAGGATTCTGACAATAGCATGCCGTCAGGCTGACATGTTCTTTTATGAAGTCACTCGAATGTTTACATTCGATTTTGAATGATCAACAAAAACGAACTTTCAAGAAAACAAGTCTGGGGTACTAACTTTCACACCTGAGGTCAGAAGTTAGAACTGATGAGTGGTGCAACATGGCTGCTCATAGAGAACCCAATGACAATGTATCAAATGTGAAGGGATTGTCTTTCGATAGCTTTCGTTTTGTTATAAAAACACCCTTTAAAACAGGATTATGACTGAATTCTGTTTCTATTTTTCATTTCAATATTGCCCCTTTCAGGGGCAGCAGTGGCTCAGCGGTTAGAACACACACACACACACACACACACCACCACCACCACCATTCTAAAGGAATCTGAATCTCCTGAGAGTCAGTATGAGCTCTCCTGCTGTGTTGAACAGCAGCCACACAGATCCAACCACCCCTTCCAACCCCCCACCAGCCTGTCAGCGATACTGTAGACATGACAGAGCAGGGGGACAGACAGCTCGGCGGTTGCAGACAGACGGACAAAGCCGCAGACAGACAGGAGAGAGATCCTTTGTTTTCTGCCTCTGTCAGAGACACCTTCACATAGACGACCTGCTGCCTCTCGAGTGGAGGAGTCAGGTTTGGTCCCAGCCGTTGACCCGGATCACCCCTGCACCTCATCCTGTCTTTACTCTGTCCATCTTTATTCAGAGGATAAAATATAGGAATCGCTGACTCACTATTCTTTTTTTTTTTTTATGTTCTTGTTCTGTCTTGTACTTTTTATTTCCTCTGCTCCACTCAAACTCTTCCATCAATCCTCCCCTCATGGGGATGCATTATTAAGTGAGCTCATTAATCACTCAGGCTGCCTGTCTGCCACTCCATCACCACACACACACACGCACACACACACACACACACGCACACACACACGCACACGCACACACACACGCACACACAATAGTGGCGGGCTCTCAGGGGGAGTTAGTCCCATCAGCGTCTGTGGATAAGACCCTTAAAGTGAAAAATGAGGCCACCCCTCCCAGTGACAAAAGACTGTTTTCCTCCAGGAGGATCTCAGCCAGGTTTTCAGGAAGCACCTGTCACACTCCGTCATACATAAACCGCTTTTAACGCTTGGAGATCTGCTGCGAGACTGGGGCCATTTCTGCGTTCGCACCTGTCTCCTCACATGCATCACATTTCCCGTGGTTTTCTTTTCCCGTTTGCCGCTCCGCACTTTAAGTACAAAAGCAGTAAAAATGAAAACAGTGTTGGAGAGGGCGGCTGATAACGCCTACACGAGGTGGAACAGCAGGATCCATCGGTTTACGCCAGGAGAGAGAAAAGAAGCGCTGGGCCAGAAATGCAGAAATGAACAGAATACAGATGAGTCACTGATAAAACACTGAGCTGCTCAAACACCACGGAGGAAGAGAGAGAGCAGGGAGGAGGGATTAAGGGGCAACCTCCGGGGCAGACAGATGAGGCACAATAGGAAGTGAAAAAACGTGCAGTTCATAGTGTAACCACTTGGGGCTGACTCCAAGAGGGAGTAAATCCCCATAGACTCCCATGTTTAAAATCAACTTGAGAGGTGACTGAAACGTGTTTCAAGTCTGGTACAAACTTCGGTTTTGGTCTCAATCAGTCGAACGTGTTACCACGACAACTGTACGGGGGGTGAATTCTTTTCTAACTTGCTTATCTTTCTTTTAACGATGTTTGAAATTACACATAATTAAGGGCGTAGTCTCTTGACTGACACCCAAGCCAACCTGTCTCGTACCGCGGACGAGGTGACGGCACCACGAGCCGACCCACAGCTCCATGTGTGTTCCGCCCCTTCGCCCATCTTTGAATGAGCCTTGAAGTAGGAGAAGTTAGGATTCGGCAAGATGGCGACGAGGGACTCGCCCACAGTTTGCCACAAAACCACTCCGCTGAAACCAACGAGTGACGTCACGGACGCTGGGGGAATGAGAGGGTGTGAAAGATAGAGGGTGGGTTGAGGCCGAGAAATAAATCTCCAATGATGCTTCCTGGTCCTGTTGTCTCGTGTGTGTGTGTGTGTGTGTGTGTGCACGTGCGTGCGTGCGTGCGTGCGTGTGTGTATGTGGAGCAGAGCAGGAGCTGGACCAGTGTGAGACGGTGGCAGAGCTCCCACTAAGAGAAGAGATGCCATCTGATTCCAAGCCCACCATATGGGCTCAGATACAGCACACACCAGAGACACTTTCATTCCATCACTTGGACTCACACACACACACACACACACACACACACACACACACACACACACACACTACAGCAATAACATTTTCCTCATAACCCCTGAGAGGATGAAGAGGGTGAAGACAGTGATGGGGGGGGAACCTGCAGGAGCTCTGCATGGTGATGAAGCCTGAGATCATATGAACTGTGGACACGTGATGAACAGAGCACCTGTGGGAATTCACATGTATGAACCTGTGGAGGCTGAACCAAGTGCACAATGGCAGATGCTCATGTGTCAGAGTGTTGAGATGCGAGCTCACACACGTGAGCGTGGATACACATGCTAACAACTCATTAGTGCGTACACCTGTGCATATGTCTGCACTCAAAACACACACACACACACACCCACACACACACACACACATACGCACACACACATGGAGGCTTTGTGGTTTCCCTTTGGTTCTTTGATGCATTCCAGTGTGGTTAGAAGATGGGCATTGTTTTGTTTCCCAATGTATGTGTGTGTGTGTGTGTGTGTGTGTGTGTGTGTGTGTGTGTGTGTGTGTGTGTGTGTGCATACGTGCTGAAGAAATACTGTTTAGTTATTATTTCTAATATTTAAAAAAGATGGAATCTCAAAATAATCAGGTTTGAGAGTCAATCCTAAATTCACAGTAATAAGATAATAACATGCGATGTCATGAACGTCACCACGACATCAGGAAATGCAAACAAAAATCTAATTTTCAGGTATTTCTACATCCGACAGGATTAAAGACCTACTGCGTTTATGGACCAACAATCATTTGCATAGAGGGAGTGACATCATCATGACATCACTATCTCAGAGAGCAAAGAGGAAGTGAAGCGCACGACTATTTGGTCCCCAACTCATTATCGTGATTTATTTAAAGGACTCTATGTTGAGCTCATCTTTCATGCCAATGTCTCTGCAGCGGTTATTACAATTTCAACAACAGTTCTGGTGGAAAATCCCATAATAATCAAATATTTATTTGACAAATGTTAATGTAAAATGAACATTAAAATGACCATTTGCAGAAATGTGCTCTTATTTCACATTTAAGGGCCACTAGTCACATATTTGTGACCCTGGGTCGTTCACTACTTTTCATTGTGGGATACAGATACTACTACATCTAGTATACAAGTCAACAAAGAGTTCAGGGAGCACGACAAAATGACATTCAATTGTCTACACTCAAACATTCGCAAAGTCGGAATGAAACAAAGAATGAGAGTTAAGCGCCAAAGGTAAATAAAAGCAAATAGTGCAACACAACAGAGGGAAGCTACGTCCAAAAGTGATTCGACTCCAATTCTTCTTAAGTCCATATACTAAAGCAGAACTGTGTCTGTCGATGGTGATGTTACCGCAACATTTTCTCCCCTCTGTGGATTTGTTTCGAATTCCTTATTGATAGAACACGAGTGTGAGCGCTGTCCTGTGAAGCAGTGTGTAATGGCTGCGTGGAAAGGTGCTGTAGTAATGCAGATTAATATTAATAGGCTTTGGTGGTGCTGACATGAAGAGAGCAGTTAATCAGGAGCCGGGCAGCGGGATGGAGGGATGAAAGGATGAGAGGGAGAATACAAGGAGGGATGAGGCTGTGCTTGTTCAGGCGTTATCGCGCTGAAAAGTGCTGTCAATTAAAGTTAAGTGTTTTACAGTGCGGCGTGCACGCATGAGGAAACCCGGGGAGTGCACACTGTGGGTTAAGTGGGCGATTTAATGTGTTTATTTCTCAGAGTTTTCCTCATTGGGGAATAAATAAACAGAATTCTACATCAGAAAAAAAGACAAAGGGGAGGGTTGACATTGCGGTTCACAGTGACGCTGCAGAGCTGGAAGCTAGTGCTTTACAGCTGCAGCTGCCTGGCTCTGTGTTATGATGCCATACAGCTGCTGACCAGCAGCTGACCAGCAGCGGTCAGCTCGGGAGGAGGCGGGAAACGACCATCACTCATTTGTTCGCTTCAAAGCCTCTGACCTGTGGCTCAGGGGGC
>JAFBJT010111290.1:38729-84140 GCA_016785325.1 Chascanopsetta lugubris | reverse complement strand
CGGGGCCAAACACCCCCCCCCCCCCCCCCCCCCCCCTCCAACACCACAGAGCAGGAGAGTCCTGATCCCATGTAAGAGCCAAGACCAGAGAGCCGGCGACGCCGCATCCCATAATCCACCCTTTCTCATCAACACCGCTTTCATTTCTCAACCCAAGCAATGTGTGACACTCTCAATACGAGATTAGACGCAAAACACACACACACACACACACACACACACACACACACACACACACACACACACAGAGTAAGGCCTCAATTGAATATCAGAGAGAACCTGGACTGACCTCGTCCTCCTCACTGTGCAGTGACGAGTCAGCACTGACACAGCGTGAGAGCACAAGAGTGAGACGAACAAGTGAGGGAACTTAAAGGTGCAGTGTGTAAGATTTGGGGACATGTAGAGGTGAAGTTACATGTTGTATCCATCACCTCACCCTCACTCTTGAGGTTAAGTACGTGTACTTTTACTGCTGTAAAAACATGGCGGCCCCCGTAGAGAGGACCCGCTCCTCATATAAATATAAATTAATGGGCTCATTTAAGGGTCATGGAAAAAACAACAACATTCATATGCTTATAAATGTATGACAATGTCAGTATGTAATTGTTTTGTAATATTTGTAGAGGTGAAACAATGTACCAAAATATCACACCCTGCACCTTTAAAGGGAGAGTTTAGAGTAAGGAGAGAAGGTTTGGAACGTTTGGGACAGACTGTAGAGGTGAAGCGGCTTCCATCCTGACCACCATCCTTCTTCTCTTTATCAGAACAACCCGGCGCAGATGGTTCTCCTCCGATCATCTGTTACAAGAAAACTGAAGAATGGAGCTCCACAGTGAACCATCTCTCTGGATGACGTCCTACTTCCTGCTTATTTAAACTTTCCCTGTTCTCTCCCTCCGGCTTCTCTTCATCTAAATATCTTTTGAAGCACTGTCCTCACATGTTCCTTATTTTGTTTTGCATCCCTGCGTCTCCCAAGCCTCATGTTCTCTCTGCTGCATTCTCTTTCAACAAGTCCTCGCACTTACGAGACTAAATGGATTGTTTGTCATCATGGTATGAAGAGAGCTATGTGAGAACTCCATGAAGCTGGAGATACAATAAGCAGGATGATGGGATATTAGCAACATGACCCTCACATGACCTTTACAAAACATCTCTACCAATCCAGGGCCGCATGTATAGGATCTATTCACTATGTAGCTGATGTAATGACATGGAGCTAGATTATGGGGCAGATTGAGGATTATTGTTTTTAAAATATTATTAGTTATTATTCATAGGGAAGAAGTCAATTCAATCAAAAGGTCCATTGTGTCCATTCACCTAAAACAATTACCTTTGTATTGGTGTCAATTAGAGTCTAAAACATTTGTACTGATGTTTGGTCCAATAGTTTGAACCTTTACAGTCCAGTATGGAAGATCCACCATTTGTGCTTTAAAGGTGCAGTGTGTAAGAATTGGTCATTTTTGTCACCTCTAAAAATATCACAAAACAAATACATACTGACATTTTCATGATTTTATAATCACCTAAATGTCACTCCCCCCACATTACCCTTAAATGGGCCCATTAATGTATGTTTACATGAGGAGGGGATCCCCTCTACAGGAGCAGCCATGTTTTTACAGTAGTAAAAGTGGATGTAGTAAATATCTTTTGAGTTTTAATGACAACTGAAGTTGACGATAGGTTCTCCTGCATGTTCAGGAGGGTGAGGAGATGGATACAACATGCAACTTCTCACCTCTAGAGGTCCCCAAATCTTATACACTGCACTTTGAATGAAAACACTCTCACAGTGAAGGCTAAGATACATTCTGCTGCGCTGAGGTGTTCTCAGACGGAACATCAGGGAAATGACGGGTAGAGGAATGAACTCTTCATTAATAAACTTATATTCATTCTTAAATGAAAACATCATTATTTTTGAGTGGAAAAAGAGAGTTCGACCTCACCAGGTGCTTCTCTGGATTAAGATGAGAGGACAATGTTGAACTGAGGATTCATTCATTAGAACCCAAATAAACTCCTGGTAACCAAGGAGATGCAAACCTAACGATTCACCACGACCTTCTCAGTGTGACGTCTGCACCCCTGATGATGGACGCTCATTAATCCAGGGAACAACTGAAGGTAGATTTATGATCAAATATTTGAAGACGACCTTTCCTCGTACGTATCTGACATGGCCTCTCATTCTAACAAGCATGACTGGGTCTCTTATGATTATTGCGAAGACTTAGTTATAAGGTCTTATAAAGTTTAAGGATCTGTGAGAGAAATAATGTCGTTTATAAGACTGGGGCTCATGAGATGCTTTTAAAATGCCTCTGTATTTCATGGACGCTGTGTATGATTCATATACGCTTCTGCTCTTCTTTCACTTTGCTTTCATTTTTTTCTCTGGGCTATACTTTTTTCTCTTTTCTCTCCACTATCTTTCATTTTCCTCTCTCTCCCCCCCCCCCCCCCCCTTTCTTTTCTTTTCCTCCCCCCCCCCCCCCCCCCCCCCCCCACCGGCCCTCTCTCTCTCTGTGGGAGAACTGATGAAGAGTCTGGGCAGCTTTAGACCCACGGAAGGTCTCACACCGGGGGCGTTTTAGAAATTTCCTCAATGGCCACATGTCTGCTCGCGCGCACACACACACACACACAGTATATTCCTCCCACTGTCAGTGAAGCTATTGCTTTTTACAGTAATATTACAGAACTTTGAGAGCATAATTAAAACTGATTCATTGTTGAGTTTTACTTCCTGCGTAAAGGGACGCGCTCTCTCTCTCTCTCCCTCTCTCTCTCGGCTCCAACTCAACACGTAATGACTAAATTCCAGTCATTAATTGCCCTGATCGGTGATGTTAACCTCCACCTCTTCCACCTGGAGGCTCGACAGTGAAAACAAACACGATGATTCATTTTTCAGCCGTTTATTCGGCCCACTGAGGCAAACTGCAGACGTGATTCTAATTCTCAACATCGGAAAGACTAAATAATCTCATACTTCATATCTCACATGTCCTGATGGATTAAATATCATATTTGTGAAAGTGTTTGATCATTTGTTTGTTTATGCTGGCTCTCTCGCTCTATCTCTCTCGCTCTCTCTCTCGCCCTGATGAATGCTGCCGTCAGGGCAGCCAACTGTTCGAGCTTTGTCTGCCGCTCATCACTCCATCCACACCCTCTCCCCATGTGCTGCTGCTGCTGAGAGTCCAGGGACACATTGGATTTTAATGGCTGCTTCACACATGTTCAACAAAGAGCCTATGAAGATGTATGGTTAAATATTAAGCTGAAAACTATATAATCACTCATTAATGTAAAAATCTTTTGGGCAAACAAAGAACATCTGTCCTCATTTGAATATGTACACAAACATGTCTCTGCCATTCTCCGAGGACATTACTGACTGCACAGTGTCGGAATCGGAAACAAGACTCCATCTTCCATGGAGTTCTTTTTGTCTCACACAAAACAGTGAGACAATGAAATGTTTTCTGGCTTATCACAATCAACAGTTATCTGCATATGAATTCACGAGCGAATACATTTCAGTCCGTTTGTTCTCCTGCTCAGGTGCGATTTGTTGAAAGCAAAAAAGCCCAACCATCTCGCCCATCACCTGCACACTTACACATATAGAGATGACCTCTCCACTCGCTGGCATCAGCTGGAGGGTCGGTGGAATCGCCCACAGAGTGGTGCACCTGTGAGCAGCAAACTAAGGAGAGGTATGGATCTTCCATGAGTCGGAAAAGAATGTCTGAGATCTGCTGCTGCACTCACACATGCACTCAGCTCCAATGTTCCTCTCCACAGACAAGAGTGTGTGGACCAGGAGGAGAGTCTGCGTGGACATACCGCATAGTCAAATGTAAGAAATGAAGCGATGTCATATCAAAATATAATGAGATCTGCCAGCTTCTACCGACAACGTCTGACATCGAATATTACAGCTGAAGCAGCACGTGCGCGCCTTGTTCTGCCCCCTAGTGTTCGTCTCCTTCAATTGCACCGTTTTCTGTCTGAAAGTCACACCAGCAGCCGAGAACCTCCCACTCTCATTGTCATGCAGGTGCGAGTGATGGCAGGTCCGGACCCGTATTAACATATTAACCATAACCTCACCTCTACGCAGCAGGACTGGCCGTCTTATCATCCCCCAACTCCTTCAGCAGGAAGTTCATTTCACAAAGTTGAACGTATTTCATTTAACCTTGAATATGATGCACAAATCTGGATCCCTGCCCACTGCACCCGCATTCGTCTCGCTCTGGATTTACTGGCATTCATCTTTTCCCTGAATACAAATTGTCAAGGCAGGATCTTTTTTTTGATTTTATTTCAGAGTATTAAATACAGTGATGTGAAAGATGTGGTATGTGTTACCTGGAGGACGTGTTCCTCCTCATCCACTCTGACGGCTACACCAGCACAGAGCCGCCATCATCGATACTGTTGCATGAGGTAAAGAGAATCGGTCAGGCTCAGTCTGAGAAAAGGTAAAGTAAGACTTTTACTTTTGATATTTCTGAAGAGAAGACAGAGATATTTCGTTGATATTTCCAGACAGATTTTCCTGACACATCTGTCCGTATGAGGTGTTTGTGAGAACTAACATCTTTATTGGGCCTTTCTGGGATATACTCTATTTCTTTTTGGCTGTTGAGGGAAGCTCAAACTGACAAACGGCTCATAGCTGCATTTGTGGAGTCTGCACTCCTCAATATTTATGCGGCAATTGTATAATTAATGACAACGGACAGGAGGGTTCAGACTGCTGCAAGATAAAGAGTCACTATGGAAGCTAGCGCTCGACCACGGGCTTCATCCAAACCCTCGGAGATGTAAACTCTACCTGAGGGAGAAGAGACAACAGACTCCTCTGAGACTGCAGAACTTTCTAAAGACAAAGTGTTGCTCTTTACATCATAGATCTAATCAAGGCAGTGTTTCCCCTCCCATGCTATCATCATGGCAACGGAGCAGCAACATGACAGTTCATTGGTTGATTACAAAGTCAGATAGGAGATATCCTGTGGACCATTAGAACCAAAATATTACAGTGGGACTTTCTTGCTCTGGCACATCTGACACAGTCCCTCTTCATTGTTCTGCTGCGCCTCTCCTCTAAGAAACTAGGGCCACTCCCACTTGACCTTGGAGCAGCGTAAAGGGTGCGATTCGGGACAGGTTGAAGAAGGACTAACAACACAATAACAGCCACAGACAGGGTCAAGCTCAAGAAAGCCAAAAGACAAAACCATGGGGAGATCCCGCAAAGTCCACGCAGACAGGAAGAGAGAAACAGTTTTCACTCATCACCACCCTGAGCCCTGACAACAGGGCAGAATAAACACCAACGACGGATGAAATACAGATCCTTAAAGTTTTCAACACTTCTCAACCCCACGATTAATTACAACAAGAAAGCCGTAAATCTGTGGATTACAGTGAATATCTGCGAAGACTAACAACGTCTAATCCTTTGTGCTTCCACTCTGATTCGCTGCCTCGCTCCAAACAATGAACACACAGTATATTCCATCATCATCACTGTTTGTCAGAGCCCTGCATCGCCCCACATTACACATGTTTGAAAGAACCCATTCCCTTACAAATATATGCCAGTGGCTATGTTGGCACTGCTTATTGGCTTCGAACTACCTTTATGCTACCAGCAGTGTACATCTGACTCAACAGTTGTGTTGTGCATTAAAGGTGCAGTGTGCAAGATTTGGGTCATTTTTGAAAAATTTAAAAAGATTACAAAACAGTTACATACTGACATTTTCATGAATTTAAACTCACGTAACTGTTGTATTTTTTCCATTGCCCTTAAAGGAATGCCATGTTTTTACAGATGCCCAGAGTGGATGTACTAAACATCTTTTGGGTTTTAATGACAACTGAAGTGTTCTCCTGCATGTTCAGAAGGGTGAGGGTGAGGTGATGGATACAACATGCAACTTCACCTCTAGAGGTCATCAAATCGTACACACTGCACCTTTGACCAAACACCAACACAGTAATGCAGAGGTGACACGTACACATGTATAGAGATGAAGCTGACAGAGATGGAACAGGGACAAAGTTCACAACATTTACATTCAAAGGATCAGAACTGTCAAAATGAATTTCATGGTGATTCATCTAATAAATACTTTAACTTAGTCCAAACTGATGAGAGAAGCAGACAGACAAAGCCAGAACATTCCATGCAGCTCTGAAATTTGAATATTTCTAATGTCAAGAAAGTCTAATCTTTACTTCATGTTGATCCTCTTTCATACACTTATGACTCATCGCAGTGAACATTTGGTGGATTTATTAATGGTGACAGAGACACTTGATTCAATGGTTAGTCCTGTAGGCTTTAGATAAAGATCCGCTGGATTCTGCAGAGTGCATTTGAAGTGAATTGTGGGCGAGTCCCTTGTCGCCATCTTGCTGAATCCTAACTCCTCCTACTTCTCGGTTCATTCAAAGACGGGCAAAGAGGCGGAGCACACACAGAGCTGTGGGTCGGCTCGTGGTGCCTTTGTATCACCTACGGTCCTTGATGGGTCGGCCCAGCTGTCAGTCAAGAGGCCACACACTAAAGAAATTAACTCACAACCTGTACAGTTGTCACGGTAACGCATGTGACTGATTGAGACCAAAACCGAAGTTTGTACCAGACTTTAAACATGTTTCAGTCACCTCTGAAGTTGATCACCTCAACATGGGAGTCTACGGGGGTTTACTCACTTTAGGAGTCAGCCCCCAGTGGTTTCACTATGAACTGCACGTTTTTTCACTTCCTATTGGGCTTCAGCCCTCTGCACCGGAGGTTGCCCCTCGGTTAGTCCAAATAAGATGCTGGATCAAAACTGTGGGATGGATCAGAGGCAGGACATCAAGCCTGACAGACCAATGATCCAAAGATGGTGGTTTGCAGGGACAAAGCTGTGTCTTTGTTTCAAATCAAAAATCTGGACAGGAAAAAAAATCTTCAAAATCACATTGAAATTGCAGAGAGGAACCTGTTTGAATGTGCAGCTGTGGAACAGGTGTCTGAGAGAAGGTCAGAAATCCATCTACATGGGGGGAGCTCTGGGAAATGGTCAGCAGTAACCTCGAGCACACACCGTTTGAGGTTAATGGGCTTATTCAGAACCAGCATTCCTCTTTAAAGGACTGAGTGATGAGATGCACCAGTGGAGCTCACTTCAACAAGCGAAGCCACCTTCTCTGACCTTCTGAAACCCAGCGCTCTGCCAGACCAAAGCAAACAGTTCATTTATCTGGAGGCCGATGCAAAGAGCAGATCCCGCAGGAGAATGGCCAAGATCTGCTGCTGTGACGAGATGAGACACACAGCTCTGCCGGACGGCACGCGGGGGGCAGTTAAAGCAAAGTTCAGCACAGACATAAAACCAACGAGTGGTTCAGGGGGACACATAATACTGAGTGATCGAGAGCCAGATCCATCTCTACAAAGAGAGGCTTTTCAAAATGACACTTGCAGTAAGACTGAATTACAATCTTAATATTTGGTGCACTCCAGTCAGTCCCTGTGGCAGTGGAGGTCTAGAGGAGCCACATGACCCGCGGCCAATCAAAACATCAGAAACCATGCCATTCATGTTGCTGATGCCCCCGCCAGACACAGGGGTGGGCAATTCTTTTACCAGGAGGGCCAAACAAACTTTGTTATATCAAGATCTGTTGTTATCATTCTATGAAGTTATTAAAACATATCTTATGGGCTATTTACGGATGTATCATCTATATCGTCTTTATTTCAGCAACAATGACTCCAAACACCATCTGATCAAGAGACTCAAAAGGACGTGTAAACAACATCACTTTATAATCAGTAATCATCACGTCATGTCACCTTCAACCGCTTATCCGGCTTTCTGGGTCACGGAGGTATCAGTGTCAGGGTCAGTGTCAATGCAGCAGGGTCTAAGTGGGATTTGAACCAGTGACCTTCGCATTCAAAGGCGACTGCTCTAACGATTGGGCCACTGCCGCCCCATCATCAAATGTGTGTCAGGAACAGAATTTAACATTGTGCACAAAAGAATAATAATACTTTGTTTTGTTCTGTAGACAATACCAGCCCACGTGAATAAATGCAAACAGTTCCCTCATGTTCAGAAATAGAGAAAAACACTCATTTCAAAATAAAATTGGACTGGACACAAATGGGGGTGATTTTCTAAAGTGGGGCTTGAAGGCTACGAGGTCAAGGGGAACGGACTGTGAACGGAGACTACTTGATGCAGCTGTGCTTCCTCGCATGTAAACATCAATCTGACAGAATCACACACACAGGACAATGGAAGCATAACGGAAGGCGTAAAAAATGCCAACGTCTGGTCTGACATCACGATCTAGGTCAAGAAGCATGATCGTGGATTTGGTCCAACTGTGCGAGGGGTTGAATGCGATGCATTCAGAGAGATGGGTGGACGGCGCAATAGCTGTATCTCCTCACCGTCTACAACACCCACAGGTCACTGCAGAGAATCTCCACAACTGATCCACTCTGATTCTCCGCTGGCCTCTTTAAATCCACCTTAAATTGCTCTGCTTCCGCCTCAGCGCTGAGCGAGTGAGTGCTCGCAAACTAAATGTATCTAAATGTGGAAGGCAGCGGGACGGGGGGGGGGGGGGGGGGGGGGGGGGGGGGGGGGGGGGGGGGGGTGATGGGTCCGGGGCTAAAATGTTTTCCTAATAAATCACAGGGGAGCTATTTAAATGTGTGTCCTGCAGAGGGGAGTATTTCTTTCTCCTCCATCTCGGAGAACACACACCTGAGGCACACGGCTCCAGCGCTAATGACTCAGCAGTAAATCCCATCGCGCGCTGTCACGCTGACTCGCTCTTTAGACCATTGTCAGATGGTCAGGCGGCCAAGACAAACACAAGATACACACATGTACACACACACACACACACACAGACACACACAGACACACACAGACACTGACATCATGTCCACAACTTCACAGCTTTGACCCTGTGTTGGACGTTAAAGCTGAGGGAGGCAGCTGATGGCAGCTCCGACACATTTCCGCCTCCACTGAGCCGGACAGTGTCGGCCTGAAGCTCGATGTGAAGAAACGGGATAACCTCAGTCTTCCTCTGACCCCAGAATGAAGGTCACACTAAACTGAGGCCCAATTAGGGCTGGTCCTCGAATGCCTGAGGTGCCCGCGGCACCGACTCCTCTCAGACATCCCGCTCTGTTGTTCTGTGTTTGGGTGTTTGTGGGGGTCAGTCAGCGAGACAACTGGGCAGCCATGAGTTATGAGAGCACACGTCCCCAGCTGACATTAATGCAAAGAGAGACTTCATTTCACGACAATTACGCCTTCAACAAACAAACCACTGTTTTCTCTGCCGCTCGCCGCTGAGCCAACCGGTGCTAATGTAACGCCAGGGCTGCACCCGCAAACACAGATAAGAAGAGACACAGTAAAACTATCACTTATTCATGAATGCACACACACACACACACACACTAAGTCCCAATCGAACACAGTGCTCTGTGAAGCTGGAGTAACATTGACTCATAGACAGACAGTGGTCAGTGATCAGGGGCAGAGACCGATCCATCAGCACAAGACCCGATCAATCTGAGCCAGACTCATAGGAACAGCAAACCTCTCTATATCACACACACACACACACACACACACTGGAGGTGCCCTAACAACAGTTAGGAGAGCAGTTGCCAAATGTATGAAAGAGCAGAGGGCGTCAGCACTTCTGCACAAATGTTAATTATTAGGCCACACAGACAATCTCCTTAATTACAGCTGAGAGGTGAACAGAGGAAATGGACAAAGGCGAGACATGGGGGGACGTTCTGTTGGTCACTGTGGTTATCGTGACTCCTGTAAAGCTCTGTACAAAAGCGCATGTGAGCAGAGGCTGTGTGCTTGGTGCTGCTTCTGGGCAGCAGTGTGTGTGTGTGTGTGTGTGTGTGTGTGTATGTGTGTGTGATCAGATGGTTTGTGTGTTAACCCTCAGGTGTCACTTTAGTTTACTACCATCTTGAGCAGGGGTGGGCAATTATTTTTTCCATGGGGCCACATGAGAAACAGAAAATATTGGAGAGGGCCGGGTCAAAAGGCTGAACTCAATTCCATATAATATCATGTAAATGTACATGAATGGGCTCATTTATGGGTAATGGGAAACAATAAAACATTCAGATGATTGTAAATTCATGAAAATGTCAGGATGCATCTTAAAAGGCAACACTCCCACCTATGATTTACACAGAGAGTTTGTATAAGGGTGTGTGTTCCTCTACAGCGGAGACAGAGACAGAGACACAGAGAGTGAGAGAGAGAGAGAGAGAGAGAGAGAGAGAGAGAGAGGGGATTTGTTTTTGCACCAATTAAACAGACGTTAATATCCATCACAGTACCTGAGCTCGGGGGGTTTGTGCCGGGTTGTCGGAGCAAACTAGGTTACTCTGTCTACATGAAAAAAGTGGATTGCAGCACATCAGAGCTGAAGCGGCCCGAATAACCCAGTGTCTGTCGTCGCAGCTCGACAGATGTAGCTTCCTTTGCTATATCAGCTCCTGGAAAGTTGTCAACACAGCTCCGGCAGAAGCGCTGCTCCTTTCATACTCGTCTCTCTTCCCTTTGCCTCGGTGTTTAGTGTTCGTTGACTGACTGCGGGAGCGATAATGAGGAGGATGTTCCTCCACGTCCATGTCCTCCTTCTGCACCGCCGCCGCCACACATTCGAACATCAGTGAATTGCTAAGCAGGAGAAGTTGTATAATGCATATGCATATAAGTGCATGGGAGAGTGTGAGGGTCTATGTGAGGGTGGGCAATTAGCGCTGTTTCCAGAATTCACTTTAAATACTGTTTCCCTGCTACTTTCAATGACCCCATAGATGCCAATGTATCAAAAGGGTGTAATTCCTACATTTTATCTTCAAATATTATTACTTTCTTATTGGAGTCTTAGTATACTTGGTCAAGATGGACAACATGCCGGCCCCACAAAAGTGAAGCCAAAGTGTCCTGATCGCCACCTTGTGGTTCTCTGCAGTATGATAAACATAGTCTTGAATAATAAACCAAATATGGCTTGAATATCTGGTTTATAGCCTCAGAGTACCTCCATGATTATTCTCTCTATAGGTTCTTTGCTTCCACCTTTCACATTTCATTCCTCATGTTTATGCAGTTTGAATTTATAATAGAATCAAATAGATGATCATTTTATTAATCCTGAAGACTGACTGTATGATTCAAATGTTCAGATGATATGAATTGGTTATTAGTTATTATTAATAAAGAAGTAATAGACACATAGAGAAGATAGTGTAAATGTATGTATACATACGTGGCCCACCAGATGATAAAGTGGCATTGGAGCAGTGTTATTCATGATAAATGCTCATTCAGTTATACTGATAAATGTGTGTTGAAAAACACCAATCCTAAATTGTGAAATAAAATCTAAATATCATACAAAAATACATTTTCCCTGAATATTATGTAAGATATCCAAAATGAAATTTAAAAGAATAGAAAATATCATGGTCCTGCTATGTTCTTTGAAAATAATCTATAGTGTCTGCGCGCTGGGTTGGTAGAACTAAAGCTCAGATTGACAGGGTTGAGCTGAAGGTGGAACAAGGTCAAGTGAAAGGGTGATTTAACCTTCGATGAATCAATGATGGAGCGCGACACATTCACCTCACGGCTGAAGGTCCCTGGTCTGATCCACAGCCTCCGGTGCGTTCGGCGTGCGTTTCTCCCTGGGCTCCCACCGACCGACCGGCTCGCTCTCAAACACCCCCACTTCCTCCCACAGCCCCTCGGTCAGGTGGATGAGAGATTTTTAAATTTCCCACAGGAGCGACCGTGACTGTGCGTGTGTTTATCTGTCAGTCTGTGTCAGCTCTGTGATACAGAGCAGCAGCATGGTCAGGGCTTCCCCTGCCTTCTGCACACAGTGTGTGTGTGTGTGTGTGTGTGTGTGTGTGTGTGTGTGTGTGTGTGTGTGTGTGTGTGTGTGTGTGTTAGAGCAGGATCCACCATGTCCTCATTATCAGTCTGCTCAGATAGGAGAGTGGAAACACAGAGCTCCATTTATATCCCGAGAAACTGTGTTTGTGCCTTAAGTTATTGAGTTAAAGTTGCCATGTGAGCACTATGCTACAGCAATAGGTGCAGGCACAAGTGTGTGTGTGTGTGTGTGTGTGTGTGTGTGTGTGTGTGTGTGTGTGTGTGTGTGTGTGTGTGTGTGTGTGTGTAGGTAAGTAGGGCAGTTCTACATTAATAATGGGCTGTCACATTGTATTTTCTCCAGTAGGAGCGAAAGAGAGATTAGACCCAAATTAAACTGTGCTCCACTTCCTCACTGTAAATTAACACTACACTTCAATGTGCTGTGGTTAGACTCACAGGACCACAATCTGGAACTGATGTTCCCCAACCGTGAGAATCTCCATTAACATGAAAGCTGACATCATTAAGAATTATTTATCTCTTAGAAATAGTGCATAAATGCACTGCAATCAATATTGAAGTCCCAATTGCAAACTAGAATGACCTTCAGCACCACAATCATAGATATCACTTCCCCAAATATTGTTTTTATATAAATGCTTGACACATTGGTGAAAATGACCAAAAATGAAATAGGACTTAAAGTATTTGAATTACAAAATAAAAAATATCCGCGTGACGTCATTATATACGTTCAGTGCAAAGGGTCACATCAAAATGAATGTTTTCTTTCATGTTTAACTGATTGAGTAAATCAAATAGTTTGATGGTGATATGATTGGATGAGTGAAATTCACTTAACACTTTAGATTAAGTTTAATTTCAATCAATCAGACGACATTTAAACTGTGTTATCATGTCACACAAATTCAGCATCATAGAAAACACTTGTATTCTAATGTGACTGAAGTTGTGCGTGATACATAAAGTTTGATTTTAGGCAGTCTATTAAAAAGCAGTAGAATTGTTATTAGTGGAATGTAAAGGACGAATCCAGGATCTGCCTTTGTGTCCATATCTACCTAAAAACTGCCTCTGCCCATTGTCTGGTGAAAACATCACCTCCTTTGTGTGAAAGTAACAAAGGGAGCGGGGCACAAACGTAACCTCCTGGGTTGAGGTAATCATTTGTTTCACAGAATTTGGGACACAGCTTCTTCTCTCAGTATATACAAAAAATACAAAGTATAAGGACACAGCCTCTGCTTCCATTTACCATTGCAACACTTTATGCACAATGTATTTGTGAATGAGCACATGTACATTCACACAAGCTAGACCTGTAAGGCTGTGATCAACTATTTAAAAATTTTTATATTACGGAACTGTTCGATTAATGCCTCAAATCCTTGATAGTTACATATGGTCTGAGTAACATGTGGGCTCCGCTCACCCTGCCCACTAAACTTCCTCACTCACTCACTCACTTACTCACAGCCTCCATCACTGCCGGCTCCCGTCACACGGACCTTATGTGGATGCTGAGTTGGACGGACACCGTGTGCAGACTCACACGTGACCATGTTGGAGGACTCTTCACCAGCGGCACCGTCTCACCCTCTCGCCCGGGGAGCTGGCGTGGACATAAGTGCGACACCCACGGACCAGACCGTCTCATTCCTCACCCCTGGACATGGGAACATGCTCCTGTCAGAGCTGAGCTGAAGCTCTGTGAGTATCAGAGTGACTCATCCTGCTCCACTCATATGTCCACTCATAACAGCGACCAGTGGAAGTGATGAAAAGTGGATCTTTAATAACGTCAAGCTTCAGAACCAGTTTGATGATAGAGTCGGGTCAATTGATTCAGATTCATAGCAAAGGGTTTATTGTTATCACTCTTTAGTGTTTCTACTTGCTAGTTTGTGACATTATCAAAGTGGCTGGTTCAATATAGTCATTCATCAGCAAGTGTGCACATATAAACAGCTCTGTGCATCAAGGGGTCTAATTAACAACAGTGAGTTCCACATCCCACCAGTAGAGGAAGCACTGATACAGTCTAGAGATCTTCCATTGACAATTCATTGGAATAATTATAATTTGTATATTTATATGATGATTATATCATTAGAATATAAATCTATTTTATCGTGTGAATTAAGATATTTATTTATTGACTGTCTGCTTAGAATTTTATTCAGACAGTGTCACCATTATAGGTTCGCATGGAGAGGGACCTGAGTAGCTGGATGTTCAGGTAGCTGCAGTATGTATCATCACCACTAGATGCCACTCAATTCTACATTCTAACCCTTTGACGGTCAGGGGCATTGGGGGTAAGTAGTTAACAAAACGCTAGGATCCGTTTTTGGCTTTATAGCTTTCGACAGATTTATGTGGAGTGTGGGTAAATGCCTCTGACCTGCTGAGCAGAATGAAAATAAAGGATGAACGTTGACATTTAGGCCTTTAAAGTGTAAAGTGGAGGATGGAGGGAGAGGAAGGCAGAAGATAATGTAATGAAGACTAACAGCTCTCCGTGTCACTACATCACAGCACGGCACAGCCTCCATACACACTCTCCATTCTCTTTGTGCTCTTTACATCCACAAATGTGAGCTCCCCTCTCAAGCTGACGCTCCCACGGGAGACTGCAGCAGCTAATGGAGGTGGAGGTGTGAGGTGGGGGAGTGGTCAGGCCCACTGAGCGCCTGCCCCCCGCTGCCGCCCAGCCGCCACTCTCATTTCATGCTCTTTGCCCCTTGGCTCCGCCCCAGCCCGGTGGTTAAATGTCAATCAGTGTCACTGGAGGGGCTGGCACAGCGGAGCGGAGGGTCCCGCCACGGAGACGGGTCGACCTCGCCATTTGAAATCGCCACGAGGAATAGAGAGGGAAGTGTGGCAGCGATAGGACGGGAGGAGCTTAAAAGGCGAGAAGCTGCGCTTGCCAAAAAGCCAGGGCGGCCTCCCTGTAGTGCTCTAAAGAGCAGCACAACAATGGCTGCCTCAGCACATAAATAATTCCTGGAGGTTAGAGTGCGACCATGAATACGTTCCTACAGTACACACATGACTGTATCAGGCCCACCATGTGAGGTCAACTTTCAGTGATGTTAAAGGTGCAGTGTGCAAGATTTTAGTCATTTTTGTCACTTCTAAAGATGTTACAAAACAATTACGTATTGGCATTTTCATGAATTTACAATCAAGTAAATGTTTAGGTTTTTTTTCATTACCCTAAAATGAGCACATTAATTTATATTTACCTGGGGAGTGGGTCCTCTCAATGGAGACCGCCATGTTTTTACAGTAGTAAAAGTGGACATAAGAAACATCTATTGAGTTTTAGTTCTCTTGCCTGTTCAAAAAGATGAGGTGATGAATTCAACACGCGACTTCACCAAATCTTACAAACTGCACCTTTAAATAGGATTTGATGTCATGTTCTCCCACTTATCCAGTGTCCTGGGTATTTGTACCAGTACACAGTGGGCCTTTTTTCAGGGGAATCAGTGACACAGTAGCGGGGCCCTAGTGGGATTTGAACCAATGACCTTTGCTTCCAAAGGCGACTGCTCTAACCACTGAGACACTGCCGCCCCTGCATGATCTGATCTGAATTTGATTTCCTTTGTTTCCCTGCTTCACGTCAACAAATGCGGGTTTTATTTCGCCGACCTCGTCACTTTGTGTCCGCCTGTGTTCCTCGGTGGCAGTGACGGAGTGATCTACTCTCATGCAGTATTGAGCAGGTTATGACCTAGACATCTTGTCCTCTGCGTCTCACACCTCCGCATCTTCACTCTCCGCTGACTTGTATCTAACCCCCACACTGATGCCTCCACTCGTCCATTTGAATCCAAATAAAAAAAATTAAAAGCTCATTCTGCTGTGTGTTAACAAAGAGGCCTGAGAGATAGAAGACCCAGATTATTCCCCCCTCCCTCCCTCCCTCCCTCCCTGGTTTAAATGTATTCAGTGGTTTTAAGCCCTCGCTGATCCCCTCCCTCATCCTCCGAGTCTCAGATGTGAGACAGACGGAGGGGCCTGACCGCTGGCCAAGGTTAACACAGCCTTAAACTGTGTTTGAGCTCGCCATCACACGCCCACCGCCGCCGAGATCAAACACCCTCCTTCTCCTCCTCCTCTGCTCCTCCTGACAACTCTCGGCTCACCATCGCACTGTCTCACTCCTCTCCTCTCCTCTCTGAGCCCCATGATGTGGATCCAGTCCTCAGCAGATCTGATCCCACTCCGCACACCTCAGTGTATTTGAGCCTTTCGGATTGATTGATGCGAGGATCACGTTTCTCTGGAGCGGCAGTGTAAAGTTATTACTAAGCATATAAGAACTTTTCAAAGATCTTATAAGGATCAGGGGGGAGTTGTTGTATTTACTTTTCGTGTCAGCGTCTCATCAAAATTTCAAACAACAGCTCTGATCTCTCATCAAGAAAACAGCCGTTTCATCATTGTCATTGCAGATCGTGTTACATTAGGCTTATCCCTCTCAAAATGCATTTCATCAGCACTCCCTCCACCTGCCCATATATTGATATGTATAAATCTCCATGTGCTGCATGAAGCCCAGCAGTCTCAGGACGACGGCGTGAACTGTGGTTCATGAGCACCCCCGTGTGGCCACATATAGAACTGCAGTGTTTTATGTTAATGTGGATCAGGACAGAGCTCTTCTGCATGATCAACACGCATTTAGAATTAAAGGTGCAGTGTATACGATTTGGTGACATCTAGTGGTGAAGTTGCATGTTGTATCCACCACCTCACGCTCGCCCTTCTGAGCATGCAGGAGAAACTGTGGTCGACGTCAGTTGTCATTAGAACTCGACACATGTTTAATACATCCCCTTTTGCTATGGTAAAAACATGGCGGCCCCCATAGAGAGGACCCCCTCCTTGTGTACGAATACATTAATGGGCTCAATTAAGGGTAATGAGGGAAAAAACACATTTAGGTGATTATAAATTGATGAAAATGTCAGTATGTAATTGTTTTGCAAAACATTTAGAAGTGACAAAAACGACAGAAATCTCACTGGCTGCACCTTTAAGTGGTTGCTTATGCATGCATCATTTCCAAAGTGTCTCCGTGTGTGACTGTGGACACGCCTCGGTCTCCGGTGATTGAGACGTTCTCCCTGCCTTCCTTCAGCCAATATTTTGAAGCCGCTGACCTTTCTGTTTTCGCGCATGACCTTTAAGTCAGACCACTGCACGGCTGATTCCAGCTGCCTCGCTCATGCCCTGAATTCAGCCTGCTCCTTCAGGAAAGCTGAGACAGAGCCGACAGCTCCGGTCTGATTGTGCAGCCGGGCCTGTCCTCTCCGCTCCTCTCCTGCCCTGACACGCCTGCAGCCGCCGCTGCCGCCGCCGCTGCTCAAGGCTCCTGCGTGACTTTATCATAGCCTGGGGGAAGGTATTCCGCTCCTTCCACTCCTTTACCTCCAGCACACACGCCCACATACTCTCTCTGGCGCACACAAGCACTTTGCACTTGTTCTATGGGTGTGGTTTGTGCTGTGCAAGCAAACAGCAGAGGGAGAGCAGGCCCGGGTAATGACAGCCAGGGTAAATATGAACCCCTGACGCTCACGGTCTGTGTGCGTGTGGGTGTGTGTGTGTGTGTGTGTGTGTGTGTGCGTTTGTGTGAGTTGATAGATGATGAAACCAAGAACCTCTGCGACAATCTGATGACCCCCTAACTTCAGTATTTTAACTCACATCTCTGCTTTAGGGAGAACAGTCTGACCCAGATCACTCAGGGAATGTGGATCCCTCTGTCAGTCAGATCAATTATTCATACCGAGATGACAGGGCACGTTCGCTTTGTCTCCATATGCAGCAGAAAGAATCCTGACGCTCGCTCCTTAATGGCCGAGGTAATGTGCAACGCTAAGTAGACACAAGCTGGAGTCAGCAGTTTAATGAATGAGAGGGAAGTCACCCCAGACACCCCCCCAACCACCGCCGCCCCTCCCCTTTCTACTGCTCTGCCCCTTTAATTTTAAATGTATTTACTGGACAAATAAATGAGGAGAAAGGGCTGCATCCTCACTCATGCAGTGGGGGTATCACAGTGCCCAATAGGGTGCTTTGTGCCTCCGTTTGAGTTCAAATCAAAGTATGCCAGTACGTCATTTAAACACTCTTATCGTGCCAATACCTACATATTTTGGGTCAATTTATTTCAGTGTTGACATTTCTTTCAGTGGATTGCCTCAAAACACATGAGGGGAATTTTCTCTATACCTCTGCTTTATTTCTGTAAATAGAGCAGCTGGGCGTCCTCTGAATTCCCTACAGGGCTTCACACTGGACAGTTAAGATGATACAATTAAAATCACTCACACCGACTGAAACATTTGTGGAAACATGCAGAGGCGGAATATCTAATGGCCTCTGCAGATGCTCTTATATTTAGTCATTTTCTGACTACACTGATCTTAAAATGAGATGCAGCCCAGAATCTGACGCTGTCTCTGTGTCATGACCACATGTCTCAAAAGCGTCATGTGGTCTTTTCATAGTAAACTTTGAATAAGAAAAGATCTCGACTTTGGACTGTGAGCATACACGAACTTACAGAGGGCACCGGAGAGTAGTGCGGGATTTGACTGAAATGATTCAAACAATATTCTTACAAAGAAAATGTAGTGGAGCAATTACAGTGTCAGGGGGAAGCTGTGCAGAGATGAGCCAAGGTAGTTTGTGGAGATAGATAGTTGAACTTGGTGTGTGAAGATAGTTAGAAAATACTTTAGTTAGAAAACTGTTGCAAGAAATAATACAGCATGTGGATGGATGGATGGATGGATGGATTCTGCATAATACACCCATCAGACTGCATGAATAAAAACACAGGCAGATGATTAACACTTGAAGACTTTGAATCACTAGCCGCACTTTACAGTGTGCAAACAAACACTGGGGTTGGTTACAACTCTGTGAATAGCCACTGAAACACGCCCATCTCCTTGTTGACAGATTGCTATGACTAATTCCTACCGCGAGGGGGCGCCGCTTCACCGGCCGTGGAGGCTCCCCCGGCGGAGACGACAAGGTTCAAGACATTAGCGTGTGTGTTGTGAATGTGAGTGAGTGTGAGTGTGAGGGAGAGAGAGGAAGAGAGAGTACCCACTGAAAATCACCCGTGGACGGAGTAGGACAGTTTTCTCGCCGTACCAATGTGTGCGGCCCGTGGATTTATCGTGGCGGCGGCGGCGGCGGAACCATCTCCCGGACACAACAGCGCGTGGAAGATGAGGGAATAGTCGGGAGGGAGAGGCAAACGGTCGGCGAGGCTCCACTGTAGCTAACGTGTTTTTTTTTGTTGTTGGAGTGGGATCACAGCTGCTGGCTACGAAAATGTCGGGGAAAATAGAGAGCAAGCAAGGTAAGTCCCTGCCCAGGTACAGCCACACTGCTCCCCGACGGGACACCCCGAATAACGGTTCTCCTCATTAGGGGGGCACGGGCGCTTCCATGTCGGGGCTCCAGACAACGGACGTGTCCGGTGTGGATGGATGTTTAATTGGGCCTTTAAAAAAAAAAACATATATATATATACAGCTTGTTCTTTTCTCGGCTGCCCACTCAGGTTAAAGCGTCGCTGTGTATTAGCTAGTACTAGCTTGGACCTAATGGCTTTTCCCCCCCTGTGTTAGAATGCTAACTGTTCTATAAATGCTAGCGTTAGCATTAAATAGTAAACGTAGCTACAACTCCAGCAGTTTGCTGAAACAGATGTGGCTAAGCTAGCTGTGGAAATCCCGTTAATGTGCTGTGCTGCTGCTCTGTAGCCGGCTTTTCACCGTTCACCACCGCACAAAAACACCACGGTTTGGTCATTTTAAATAACACAAAGATACACGAAAACATGTTAAATGCACAACTTGAAATAAACCACGTGAACGAAATAAACATTGGTGTGTATGAATGTTCTCAGTCCCCTGGCTGCCCATTAGGAGATAGGTTTGTAACGGTGGCTAGCAGAGGCTAGTCGTTAGCTTCTCTGGGGCTAACGCTAGCTGCCTTGCTTTTTACCCCGAGTTGCATTGTGTTCACGCCCATGACTGTGGTGTGTGAGTGTGTTTTCGTGATGTGTGTTGTATTTCTACGGTTGTGCACGTGGCACCGTTCTCCTGGTGATGTCTACCGGCGCCGTTCATTGTCATGCAAGCGGCTGCAGAGGCAGATGAGAGCCCCGTAGAGCTCGCTCGGTATGAGGGGCAGGGGCAGGGACAGGGTGGCCTCCCCCGGTGCAGGAGGAAACTTTACACCCGTCAGCTACACAACTCACATCCCATACCACCAGCTGTCCCCTCACATATTCACTCCTGTCCGGTGATGTCTGCAGTAAAGGAACACACACACACGCACACACATGCATGTACACACAGTTCCCATTGACAGGCAGGGAGGATGTCATCAACCACCGCCTCAGTCATCCTTCACAGCCAGGCGTAAAAGTTTCCGATTCCTTGCGTGTCTCGTGGACAGATGACTACATATGGTCACAGCATCGTGGATTCAGTAATGTGTCAAACACTCCTGCATCTTCTCATGTGGACTCCCTCCCTTCTTGGAGTTGCACTTGTTAGTCTGGTGCAAATGCACCCTTCAATCTCCGATTCCATCTCCCCAGAGGATGCACCATGATGCTGCAGAAACTTAGAGAAAGTGCATGGTAAAGAGTGACCACTGCTATGCTGAAAAGCTGCAGGCATTGCCTCTGTGCGGCCCGGTTAAGCCAATTCCTCAGAGAGTGAGAGAGAATGAGGGTAAGGAGTGTTAGAAATGTACAGTTGCATTCACAGTCTGCAGGCAAAGGACCATTTTGGACTTTGACAGAGAGAGATTAATTCACCGGGGGCTTAAAGATTACATATAACGAGAGAGGTGAAAGTAAAGTTAAAATTCTGCAAGGACTCATTCCTGTGTATGGATATGATGACACCTGTGCACGCAGAAGCTGATTTTCTACGTGCACTGCACACTAGATATTCTCCTTCTTGTGTTCATAGAGGCTGCATATGAGAATGCAAATGTCTGAGTCACTTGTTCTGCACAGTCTTTGGAGTCACTCCGACCACCCCCTCCCCCCACACAAACTGTAGATAAGTCAGAGATGAGTGAGATTAGAGCAGTGTATTGCCCATGGGATTCAAACTGAGCCAGTGGGTGTGTTGGTGACATTTCAAACATGACAAATGCAAAGCTGAAAAAGTACCCCCCCCCCCCCACACACACACACACATCATTATCTTAGGATGAAAAGGTGTCAGACATGTAGAAGCCAACAAAGACCTGCCTCGATATGTTCTATTAACTCCCCAGACCTAATTGATTCATAGATTGTTTTGTTGTTGTGAATGAGTCTGTACAATCTTCTGCTGCATTGTTGTCATCTGAAGGGCAACGTCCAAACCCAACTGTCTGGTCGTTTTCCAAAGTTGAAAGTAGGAAAACCAATGCTAATGTCACAAACTCTCGCCAGAGAATTAGTTGGAGTCATAAGCTGCATCAACATACTGCCTCATTGCCATGGATACGGTGTCCTTCTCTCTCCGACCTGTCCTCTCTTGGGGGGTAAACAACGCAGCAGTACCTGCACAGAGTTACTGCAGCATCCAGGCGTGTGGAGCTCAGCAAGATGTCACCTCCCAGGGGAATTGAGTGGGTGGGTTCTCGCATCTGTTGCAACACTGAACCTCACTGGGTGTTTGCGTGTGTGTGTGTGTGTGTGTGTGTGTGTGTGTGTGTGTGTGTGTGTGTGTGTGTGTGTGTGTGTGTGTGTGTGTGTGCATGTGCGTGTGTGTGTGTGCATGACTTCATCACTGAAGCAGCCAAAACTGTAATGCGTTAACTGATTCAATGTCTCTGCTGATATTGCCCAAAAGCAAAACCAGCATCTGAGTGCTTCCCCCATAGAAAAGGAACAGACCGAGCAGAACTGAACATTTTACAAGTGTGTTGTTTTGTAAGTCACCTCACATTTTACTTTTTTTGCTTGGTGAGTGACTTCTTTAAATAGATGCATGAGCCATGCACTCAAAAACCATCAGCTTATATTAATAGCCTCTATGACTGGAAGTCTAAATGTTTGCTTCACACCTATTTCTTGTTGGTGTATTTTTGCACAATCAGTTTATGACGAGTTAAGTTTAATGGAGCTTATGTCGTATGTTCAACAGAATTGACCTAATTAGCAGTGACACAGTCGCAAAATCTGTGTTGTATTGTTTGTGATGTGTACGTATAATTTTGGAAAGTTAAAAATATAATGAATGAAGCAAAAACCTTATGTGTCACTCGACATAATTATTTGGAAATTCTGTTGTGATGTGTCAGTGTTTTGTTTAGCTCAACCAGAATGTATCATACTATCTTCAGCTCATTTGTTTACACAGATTATTATGAGAAGTAACTTAAAATTGCTAATCAGAGTGCCTGATAAATACAGATATGTACTATGTGGTTCCCCTTTCACATTACTGGATGTTCTCTTCTATGACTCAATGGTATCTAAATCAATACACAAGAAATAGACAAAAGTAAACAAATCCCTGACCAAGTGGGAATAGCCTTAACAGAGGCTTTACAGCTGTATTCTGTATTTTGTTACACAGCAGTTAGGTTCTGCCATTGTTAACAAAGTTGTGGTAGAGGCACAGTGTTTCATAAGAATTGTCTTGCACTGCTAGCGAGAACATCCATATTTAGCTTCCATCGAGAGGAACAGTCTGTCTGGTGGATAGAAGAATTCCTTGAGTTAACACTGAAGTGTAAGTCAAGTTCACAGCTCTGTGTTTGCAAAGTGGCTGCTGCATCGCCTCCGCCTGAAATATCTCCTTGTCTGATGTACAGAAATAGCAAGCCCCACATGCCTTAGTCACAAAAACTCTGAGCCAGAGCAGGAGAAGAAGCAGATTACAAAAGGGATGTTGCAGATGAGGGATCCCACTGCCATAGGGTCTGGGTTTGACATGCAGCAATTTTGAGGTTTGGTGGCAGCAAGCATTTCACCCTCCCTCTCCCGCAGAATGAGAGGCTTGCCCTTCCCATATAGGTTTAGCTGTGTTGTAATTAGTTTTTTGTGTGTGTGTGCCGTGTATGGGAAAGCAAAAAGAGGCAGGGAAAAGAGCTTAGGCAGTGAAAAGAAAGAGGGTGGAGAAAGGTAGCACACTGATGGGAATCAAGTCTCTGAGAGAAGCAAGTATTGGGGAGAGAAATGGATGGATTACACAGAGCGAGGCAATTGATGAGCGATGGAAGTCCGTCTGTGGCAGCAACATCATGAATATTTTCAAGGCCGCCGCGCTGCTTTTAACATCTTCAACAGAGATTGTTTTCGAAGATCTCTTATGTAATTCAATCCGACTTCCATTTACGGGGCATATTCATTTCTCGACTTCCGTCTGTGCTCGTGAGACTATTTGCTCGCAGGGAATCGTCTAATGAGATGATGCTTCACTTGATTTCTCCACTGTTAGAGGGCAGGTCTTCCTCCCTGCCGGTGTCATGCTCTGTTCAATGCATCCCCACTCCAGACAGCTGTGGGTTGGATCCTCTCCAGGACCACTGATGACAGCTCAGACACCGTCCCGTCCAGATTTACATGATTCAAGCAGAGCTTAAACGTTGGCAAGAGGAATATATATATTTTTCAACTTGGCTTTTGCTCTGTACTATTTGTGGATCTTTCCTCATAAGTGCAGCATAACGTGACTGAGTCAAGTGAGGCTGATCATGAGGAGCATGGAGTTTGTGACTAACTCTCAGCAGTGTTACGGAGTGATAGCTGTGAAAATGCCTGTCTGACCAACAAGTCCTCTTCCTTGTATAAAGTCTTGGTATCATTCTCGGAGTAGTAGCTGTGTGGATCCAGGCTTCTTCTTCTGCGATGGGCAACATAAGCTGGAGGAGCCAGGCCTCCTCTGAGGACACTGACTCCTCACTTCAGGGGGATCTAGATGAGGACACAGGTAAATACACACATTATAATGTGCCTCTCTAAATGCAAGCATGCTGGATGTTAATGTCAGGGGTTTGTTTTTCTGATGCTGGTTGTTGTGTGAAGATGACGTAAACATTGAAGAAATAGATTTTTATGCAAATGTGTCTCAAAATGGTCAACATCAATAACATCAGTGAGGTCAGTGGATGTGGCTTTTTGATATTCTATGTATTCTCCACAATTCATCCAGCATTTAATCATGTGCACACTTTGCATTTATTCAACCCCTTTTTGCTAAATAAATGCATTGTTTTGATGGGTAAGCGAGTTCCTTTGTTCAAGTGCTGCTGTTTCCAGTTTGGGAGCTTTCATGTAAAATAGACTGGCTGGCAGAATGAAATGCAGGGGACATTCCTCACTGTGCTTTTTGTGTCGTGTGGCTTTACGGAAGGTGCTCATTTGCTCAGCTGAAGTCTTGGGCGGACCCGGCCCAAAGCAGGCCGCTGTGCCGGGCCACGGCCTCCCATCACAGGCTTCCTGTCTGCCTCATCACCTCTAAAATTGTATTGACAGCAGCCAAAGCCACTCTAATCTTACCTGTGAGTGTGCCTAAACGCTGCGGTCTTAATCCAGTTACACAACACAGAGACTGGTGCTGGTTACACTGTTGGGGTATAATCGTGGCATGTTAATTCCTGGCTTCCTCCCTTGCCTCACAAAGAGAGCCGGGCCTGTGTATTGACCCACAATGTTGAGGTTAACACTATTTGATTTATTAATGTTTGTTGTGAGCTTGTGGCCGTCCTGTCGAGCTTTATGAACATACCCACCCTGGTGAGCAAGTTGCACATAGGCTTCATAGTAATTAAGTTAGCCGAGTCCTTTATTGTGTAATTACACACAGCCAAGTGCTGTAATACGTTGTTGTGAAAACACATACGGCACCGCTCTCTGCTCCATCTAATAAATCTGTGCATTTCAGGCTGTCTACCAGGCCCCTCGCAATGTTAGTAGCTGTGAAGGAGTTCATTAGATACTGCAATACTGACTAATGTGTTTCCAGCAGGTGCACAGGTGGCACAGACGAGAGGGTCTGAAGATTTAGCCATGCTGCACTGCAGTGCCCCCACCAACGGTTTGATAGTCTGCAGTGATGCTCCCACGTTAGTATGATTCCAATTTCAGTAAAGTAAAAGCCGCTCTTAACGGACTCGGTTCAGATTCACAAGAGTTTTAAAGTAGATAATATTAAAAGTATAATATGCAGGATTGGTTAGTGGTAATACATAAACACGCCACTCAAAGTTGTCCTCTTTTCTCCTGTCCAGCGACACCAATAGGACTTGGTACTCCATGTACATTGCAAGCCACACTATTGTCTGATTAATGTATCTTTTGAAGAAGTGCCCAGAGATATCCAGGGCAAGAAAACATAAAAGATATACACAGAGAGCTACAACATCTCTGCAGATAAAGAGACTAACACACAACTTTTACTGGCTCATTAAAGATAATTGAAAGTGACTACCGGTACTTGTGTACGAGTTTGTACATTGCTATTTTAAGGGAACTCCTGCATACCTTGAGGATGCAGTTATTTTTAGTGTGTCTTGATCTTGATATTTTATCCATCATCATAAAGCTTTGGGCAGTCTGGCTTTTACAAAGGGGGTGGGTGTGATCAGTTATCAGTTTGACAAACAAAGCCCCGTACAGTGAGAGATTATTTATTGTAATCAATAACAAACCTAATATTGACCCCATCACAATTATATAAAAGAAAAACATGAGCATCAGAGTTTGTGTTGAAAAAGGGTGTGATGGCCCCTGTGACCAAAAAAGCTCATTTTATGTCGAGTCGTGCTCGTGTATGTATGTGTGATACTCTTCTGAGTGTATCAAATCATTAATACCCCGGGTGACATGGCTGGGTCAGGGAGCTGGCACACAATGAAGGGGATGTCCCACAGTTGCTGCCAGTTTCTGATTCCAGTCTAAATCAGGAATGAAAAGAGAAGTTGACGTTGCTTGCTAATAAGTCATCGTTGTTGTCAAGGCAAACGTGGAGGGGGTATGTTCATGTATATCTGAATGGATAATTCAAGTATTTTATTTTGATATCATTGTTCTCATTACTTGCAAGTAAATAATGTACATTTTGTCACTGCGACTGTGGTTGAGCCTGTAGCCCTGTGGGCAGAACATGGACTTTCTGTTTGAGTGTGTCAGTCTTCAATGACCCACTTCTGGGATGTTCTTCCTCACACAACCTGAATGAGATAGTGCTTTATAGATATTGCTTTAATATGCAGCACCGGGGCTGAATGACGTTTTGAGGAACTAGAAAATGTTCTGTCTCCAACACATGCACCGACTCTGCTTAATGTATAGCTTCTCTTCCAGTAGCAGACAATGGAGTCAGAACAATCACATGGCCGGGCTGTTTACAATGAAGATTCAAATACATGTTTTGAGCAGTGCAACAAATGTCTGATTGTTGTCTGTGTTCATACATACAGTTCCTTATGTGCTGCAGATCTTTTAAAAAGGATAGCAGCAGCAGCTTTTGTTCTTTATTCACTGCTGCAGCATAAGAACCTTTGGCATTACTTGTATCATCTTGTATCATGTATTTATATATGCACCACTCCACCTGCTGCAGCTGTGCAGGATGCACCACCTTTTTTTCTCATATCTTTCACGAACGGTTTTGTTTTTGTCCAAATCCATGTTTGACCTGAGTTACACATTTCGGGTTAGCTTTTCAAACTTAATAAGATTTAAAGGTATAGTGTGTAGGATTTTCACCGAATGCTGGCATGTAAATTACTAAACAATGAAGTGACAACTGCCCTGCACCAAGCACGAAATATGAAAGTGAACAAAAAGTTATTCCCGTGTTTGACAGATCGTTCAATGCTGACACAGTCGAAACAACCACCGGCAAATTATAAGTGACTGTATGTTGGCAAGATGTGTTCATTGTGATGAACTCACCCAAGCCTATTTTCAAGAGGCTGTGAAACTATCGAGATGAAAAGTTTGGTTTACCACACAGTGCAGCTGAGATGTGTCAGGGCGCTTGTGTCTCTCAGTCTTGTCCAGTGTTGTGTGTTTTCTCATGGTGTCAAGAGGAAGACAAGCAGCCAGTTGTACAGACAAGATCAGCTTTGTACAGCACTCTAACATGGCGAGAGTGGTACCACTCCCCGCTCCTTTAGGCCATTTACTCACAAGAGTGCTGCTGCTTATGCTCCTCTGTCTCTCTGTATCCATCTCTGTTTTATACTCGGGCAGTAAAATGATTGGTTCTCTTGTGGCCGTTTGTCTGCGTGTGGGATCAGTCTCCTATCTCGAGTGCCTTATAGAGCCTTTTTTGTCCCGTGCTCTCATGCCAAACAGCTGCTCTTCAATGAGGACCAAGTGGTGTAGGAATGACTTCTATCCAAGGCCAACCAGGAAGTTAGTGTCGCCCTTGTTGTCTCAACAGAAAGTGAACGGAATGTTTTCTTTTTCATGCTCTAGCACAAGCGATGTGCACATCAACCGTGATGTGGATGTCAAATCGTTTTCTTTTTGATATAATTTGGGATTTGTTCACTTGTTATTAGCTGCCGTTACGAGGCAGATACAAAACTATGCAAGTATCATGAACATCTTTTATTTCCATTGGTATTTCACCAGTGGAATTTGAGAAATGCTAAGTGCCTTTTCATTTCAGGACTGCTTCCTTCTGCAGACTCCTCTGAAGTCATCTCAGTAGATCATCGGGTTTTTAGCTGTCGCATTGTCTCTGTGTTGATGCTGCTTGATGCCTGAGATACTGACAAGCTGGGTATTTATAGCACTTTGTGGTTCTTTAGTCCCTCGGTTTCACCCAAGGTGAACCTGTTCCGTGCCTGTCTGCCTACTCTCACTCTGCTCAAACCTTCAGCGTTGAAAGTGAGCTTTAAATGGAACGCTCAAAAATGCAGTTAACCACTGTTGCCAGAAGGTCATTTGAAGGATCAGACAGCTTTGAGCATGTTTGTGTTGGGTGCTTGTGTGGCACAGTTGAGCATCTGTCTTGTGAGTTTCTCTCCAGTGTGTGTTCACATATACGTATATGTGTTTGTGTTCAGTGCAACATAAGGCAGGGCTTGTTTAGGTGAGTAAAGCTGCTCAACAGGGGAGCCATAGAAACAGATGTGTTGTGGACCGTGTAGTTTGTTCAGAAAAGAGGGAGAGGCTCACAGTGACGGAGACAAGGGACAGGAAATCGTGCCACCGGCCTTAGCATCGGGGGGGAAGGAACAGGAGGGGTTCCCATGATGGTCTGTCAGTGTGTGTTGTGCGATTTCCGACTTTCAGCACCACATGTGTTTGCACTGCCCTCCAGTAAAAGACTGTAAATACACACAGTGGCCTCATTCAGTCTTCATGTAGCACCAGTGGAATCATACACTATCATTACTTTGGCTAATCTCATCTACAGCTAAGGATTGTTGCCATTATTGATTATATGATCATTCTTTGCTCAACCATTTAATTGTTTGCTCCTCAAATCTTCAGAAATATTTATATCTCTTCAAAGTTAAATCAAGTCCAAATAAATGACATTTTACTGTGAAATATTCTAATAATAATTTGTAAGCATTTGGCTAATTTCTGCCAGATTAATTCATGTATTCATTATGAATAAGAAATTGAAAATGTGTACCTCTCTATTAATCACTGACTTGTTTCATTTTGAATCTCACAGCCTCTGTTCTCTTATACCACAGCGGAAGTGACTCATGGGGAATCATATGGTTAGTCAACAAAACAAATGTGTGAAAGAGAACTATACACTGAGTTTATGATGCTCTCATCTGCTCTAGTTTTTTTTGTAAAGGCTGGGTTTTTATTTTGCGCTCCAAGGACACTAATCGTATTTCTGCTGATATATTAATTTGAAACTGAAATGTATGTAAATTCAACCACTTGAGCCTGTAGAAGCTGAGTATTGTATGTGATTATATCAAGTGACAGTACAGTATGTCCTCTTTTCCTCAATGGTACAAGAAGGCTGTCATGTTCATGGTCTTCATATTTCTGGAGGCTACAAGATTTAACAGCTCACCTCTGAACCTCTCTTTCATGACATAGTTGTCTGCCGCCCATTCCTTCACCAGGGGGCAAGTGTGCCATCAAACCTCCATGCCTGTTTGCTATATATGATGTCAATGCTGTTGGAAACAGGCCATCCCCCTCTGCAATCTTTCTCTTGTGGTTTGATTTATTTTGTGTAGTCATTTGTTTCTGTGTGGATGTGGATGCTTGTGTGTACGTGTCTGTTTGTTGTGTGCAGGACAATCGAGTGACCTAGACCTCAGGGCTCCCTCCCCAGATTTCAATACAACCTCAGCCAGTCTGTTGTGCCAAGTGCTCCCATTAACTAGTTCCATTAGCCCGCCCAGTGCCCACCATGAGACCTCGACCCATATTGAATCCATCCAACCAGAATTACAACTCCTGGCAAGCAAAGGGGGATTATTTGAATATTCATAACAACTTAAAGGTCAGTCACAGCCCACAGCCAGCGCTGTGTGGTATAAAGCAGCTCTGTTTGTGGTCATTGCGACTCTGAAGCCTCTGCATGCAGGATAACTAATAAATTGCTGATGATTTAGTGGCACTTACACAAAAGGGAGACTGTGAAAGAATGACCATTAAAAGCAGTGGAGCGGGGTAATGAATGAGGAATGATAACAAACGTTGATGTTAGTAATACGGCAGCTGAATCACCAGAAATCCCAGTAGTGTGTTTGATTAAAACAAAAAGGCAGACCGTGTGGTTTCAACAAGCATCACACGATCACTAGAAAATGGGAACTAATCACCAGCAATGGCTTGAGTATGAATGAACTACCAGTTTCATCTGCAGCCTGCTGCGAACACAGAGGCAAAGAGAAAGTCAGAATGGTGAAGAGACCATGGTGTTACCTCCGAGCACACAGAGACCTGTGAAGAGGGAGTGTTGTTGACTTCATAGTTTAACAGAGGAGGCATTGAGGCGACAGACCTGTAAAGTTTTATGCCGTCGTACAATACACAGACCATAATAGTGTCGCCCACTTCCAAAACACCTCTCTTTAGGCTACTGGCCCATATTTGACATCATATAAAGCCCATGTTATAACAGTATCTACAATATTTCTTGTTGACCTTTTCAACCATGTGACCTTCTTTTCTGTGGAGTCCCAAACCCAGTTTTTCTGTCATGATGATGCAGCGATATATAACCCTGTGACTTTGTGGGTGAGAACCGATGTTGTGTAACTCTGCCTCAGGCTGCCTATTTATTTAGTTAATGAGAAAAGATTGAGATGATTGATTGTGCTGCATCTGACTGATGTGTTTCCCGAAGTGGCAAGGAAAATCTTATTTGACCGCATATTTCAGTGACCCACACATATAGAATTCTATACTATACTATACTATCATAAGTATAGGGAAAGGTTATTGGTTTTATTTGGTATTAGAGTAGTCATCGTTCCTTTTATATGTGTGACATTTGATTTTGATTCCGAATCAGATGATAGCTCCAACTTTCGTAACATTTTAAACTCAAGTCGAGTGGGTGAGAATACATCATCCTGCAAACTCAGATTGTAATCTCCTGACTCATAGGGTTAGCGTGGAGCGTTCCACAGAGAAGGAGTTCCCCTAAACGACGTGTTCTCAATCATCAGTCTACTGCGTCATATCTGTGGTCGATGTGAGAGCAGATGGCGTGAAGCCTATACCAAAAAATGAGGTTTATTTCTCAGCATCCTGCCCACTCTCTTTGACTGTCACATTTTCATGTCGCACACAAACTCAATACATATGACCCAACACCATCGCTCAAGGCATTTACAGATCTGGTCATGCAGTCATGCTCTGTTAGCCATGGTTGACCAGGCTGTCTGTTCCTATGCAATCTAGCATGCATAGCACCTTCATCACCTCCTTGGTATTTGTTCTTGATCACTTACCCATTGCTGGTGGGGCAGGTTGGCTCGTCATTGACTGACACTGAAGGTCATGCTTTGTTGGAGCTGTTTGTAGCTGAGGATACCGTAGGAGGTTATTGTTATAATGTGATTTTAGTGATGTAAGACCTAAGAAGTTGTTGCATATATACATGGGTTGTGATAAAATTTCATATCCCATAATTTTGGCCCCTAGATACACTGGCAACCAATCCTGGTTGGACATCTCTTACCTAATGCCTGATGAGATGGCTCCAATCTCTTTATGTTCCCTGGAACATAAAGGATGATTTATATAGATGACTGAATATTGGATATTGTAAAGTGGCTCATCATTTTTTCCATTAGAATTTGATAATGGCTGAATATAATCCCTGATGTGATTGCTCAGATGCCATGTCACAATTACTCACCGGTTATGTTTATCCTGGGAACTGAGAAGTCATTTAGAAGAAGAGAATCAGTATTGGGATGTGTTCATCTTGCATCTGATAATTTGATTGTCCACATTAAATCGCGTCTCATTTACTCATTTGTTACGTGAAATTGAATAGACTGTAAGTGGTCCGAGCACTTAGCATCCATTCTATCTCATTTACTCATTCAGTAACTTGACTGGGTGCTCTCAGCATCCCTCTGCAATATTGTTAACATGGTCAAACAGAGCAGCTTGTAAGCTGTAAAACCCTCCGATGGACTTCTTCCTCTTCCTCTGGCCCGTCAGTCACACATTAACCTTTTGCACGTTCGTTCCACACCAGGGCTCCCTCCCTGCCCTGCCATCCCTGTCAGCTACACCACACACACAGTCTGCTGTATGCTACAGTAATGCTTGTTGATAACCAAGAGCCTAAAGACTATTCCTATTGAAAATTGAACAGAGCCAGCAGGAAGCCGACCACTACAATGGAGAGAATAAATAATTCACCCAGCACTTCCGGTTGGATTTTTCTCCTTTTCCCCTTTGTTGTTCTCTCTCCACACTGTTCATCTCTCGTGCCTGCAGCTTACATTCTACTCTGTTGCACCACACAGCAGGTCTTAGCTGTAGTGATTCAATACTTGATGCTGCCTCGCCACAGTTTCATTTTATAGAGTAACATTATACAGTAATTCACTTACTATATCGTTGCACTAATAAGTCCCCACTGCGCTGAGTCACTTGTAAGTAATGAACTTTCCATTTACTTGTACACTCGGGTGGAGGATCTGTCTCTTTTTAAGTTTACAGAGAACTATGTATGTCTTTTAAAAGTTCAGGAGAAATACGTATCAGTTCTAGAGTGCTATTTTAAAAATGTAGCCCTCATTCAATATTTGCATCCACATCCTCATCGGTTCAGTTTTCCGGACAGTTGGACATCATTCCGTCAACTGTATAGTTTGCTTCGTCAAATGAGTTACATCCCCCTCTTGCCTTCTTCCTTCACTCAGCAGCTGGTCCAGTGACCTTTGTCACAAAGGTCTGCTGCTGCAGCCTCTCCGACTCCGTGTATGTGGAGCTGGCGCACACTTTCACTGAGTTCGGCAGTAGGTGACAGCTGTGTCTGTAACCTTAAGCACAGCCTCCCTGGTATCCCTGCACCCTGTCTTCATCCTATTCTGGGGGGGGGCGGGGGGGGGGGCAGGGGCGCAACCAGCTGTTCTGTAGAGGTCACACCTGTACCAAACAAGGGTCCATCTGCCATGTCTGTCAGCTCTTCACTCAGATCTGGACAAGCTCGTGTGTCACTGGTCATCAGTCATGGTGAATATATCATTACCAGAAATTGGGATTTGAGGATTTCATTCTAATTGTATCCTTGTGTATATCATAGTAATTGTTAAGTCTGGCTTAATACCTTTTAACAACAAAATTTGAAGTATCTCATTGATAGAAGTAGGAGCAATCAGTTTTCTCACTTACAAATGATTATATCCCAATGGAATATGTTGCCCATTTAACTACAACTAACCTATCAACTGAGTAATCTAAAGTAATCCCTCACAAACCGTTGTACTGGGAATAGACACAGTTTACTCTAATAACATTTAGTTCATTTGATTTTTGGATATTCTGTGGTCAAGTGCTGAAGTCCAGATTTGTGGTAGACAGCTCAGCTAAATGATAAAAAGCAGTACAAGTCAGGTTTTCCGAAGAAGTCTTAAACCTCCACTGCCTGGAGGGATTGCTCACATGTAAGTGGGCCTGTTCAGATGTGTTGCTGTTGGGGAAACTATGTCAGCTTCCCTAGGAGGATATCGTAGATGCACCTGGATGACTTGTGTCCACGTATAATGTCGAAGCAGCAAGGTCAGGTCTGCAGTTAATCTGATGAATGCTAAAATATGAGAGCCCCGTGAACTATGCAACAAAAATCAATTTAAGGTGTATAGCATGGAGTGGATGGCTTGTGTTTGCCAGAGGCACCCATAAATTTAGACAATGTGTGTGTGTTGTGTGTGTGTGTGTTACTGTGAGTGTGAGTATGAGAGACAGTTCGGCAACTGCAAGGCTCCTGGGAACTCCACTCCACCACAGACTTGTGTGAGAAGTCTCCCAGGCTTTGTTCAGGAGCAGTTCAGACTGCAGTGTTTGTTTTACATGTCCCTGAGGCCTTTCAGTGCATCTCGGAGTCTTTCAGCTATTAAAATGCCTCCAAACAATGTTTACAAGCTAAATCCTGCACTATTTATTCTTAACAATAAGACTAAAGTGATTTCCTTAAGGCTTTTTTCCCCTTTGTCCTTCACAGCATCATAACATATACCAGATATTTACTTCCACTACCAATTTAGGAGAACAAAACTGATTGCTAGTTGACCCCAAAGAAAATAATTGGATAAGCAGGAATCGCTAAGTTAATTGTGATAAATGAAGTCCAGATATTAGCTTTAAACACGTATTACACTTGAAAATGTTTTGCACGGGTGCTGGACTCCACATCGTTTGGGAAGCACTCCAGTGTATAGGCGTGTTGTGGCCTGGACAGCTGAACAGAATAAAGAAGGGGGGAAATCACAGGTTTCTTAGTCTCAGTCCATGACCAGTCAGATTCAATGTGAGAGACATTACAACCAATGACATCACCTCCTCATAACTAGACATCTGGGGAGACCGGGGGGGGGGGGGGGGGGGGGGGGGGGGGGGGGTACTGGCCTTTTTCTGGAGGATGGACACTGAGAGGCCCACATGACTCTCAACAGAGCATGTCACCACAGTCGGTTCATCTCCCCCTGTATCTCTGTATTGCACTTTAATGTTCTTTTCCCCCTCTCTGGCTTTGTCCCCTTCACCCTCTTCGTTTCTGCCTGTTGATGATGTCATGTCCATGCTGAGCCAGACTTCTGGCAAACTCGAGAGGAAGAGGAAAGAGGGGGAGGGAGGTGGGAGGGTAGTGCAGCAGTGAGCAGAGGAGACATGGAACCATTCCTGTGTGCATGATAAACAGCTGAGCCGCGGGAGCAGCAGCAGCAGCAGTGTCTGAGGGACCAGATGTATCGATCATGGCGCTGACTCACCGTGCTGACGTCACCACTTCTCAACTCCGCGCTGGGACACTTAGCTGCAGCTGCAAACTCGCTCACAGTCCTTCTGGGCCTATTCAGGCTGCGATTGAGTGAGAGGGACCCAGCGCATTCTGACGTTAACCACATGCCCTGTACTTGTGCCAGGAGTAAGAGGTCAGCAGGGTCAAATGGATGGGATTATCTCAGACTTAAATTCATATGGAGGTTGCCGTGTAACAAAGGCATATGATCTGCTCAACACATTCCCATCATTTTAACACCCTGTCAGAATAGCAATCTGGTTTGCGGCAAAACTGGCAAAATCAGCAAAGCAGAGGTATGTATACCCTCAAGGTCCTTCACACACTGTCAGCTATGCCGTTCATACTCTAGTTAGGTGCACTGAAGCAAACACTGCATCCCCTGTGGCTGTGCCACAGAGAATTGATACACTCGGTAGTTTGGATGAGCGGGTCCTCACTCCATCTAGTACCCCTGTCTGACTTTTAGCTCTTTGTCTCAACTTCTTTCTTCTTTTCATTTCATCTCCACTAATAAGTGGAAGAGCACATGCACCTCATCGCATCCAGATGAAAAGAGCGCTGACTGTCACACAATGTTTTTTACTTTGAAGTGAAGTAACATAACAGGGCCAAAAATTTAATTACGACATATACTAAATTTGTCCTGCATAGCCTCCGGCAATAGTTATATTTTATTTTTTAAACAAAACGGTTGTATTTGTGAAGAGAAAAACACATTTTGCCTGTCATGTCCATGTGAGTGATTTGACCTGTTTGGTTGTTTTTAAATGTTCAAAATCAAGATGAAAGGGACACAAGAGTCATGAGATACATTTCTAGTGGCTCAGTAGTTTATTAAATCAACGATGCACCAAGAGTCGCTCGCTCATATCTGCAGAACAGCAATTGTTGATACATTTTTGCTGAGAAAAGATTTTAAAATAGCAATGTAAAACAACTGCCTGAGGGGTCATACATCCCTCATAGCAGGCACTTGTTTCAAGTGGAAACTCCACTGAAAGAGTTCGTTCACTTTAACATTTTTAATGAGACACACAGCCGCTCCCAGCGGCCTCTGCGAACTTTGGCTTTTGCTCGGAGCGAGGGATGACGAGGATTAGGGGTGGAGAGAAAGAACAGTAGGGTGGATATGTGCGAGGCATGTGGATCAATGGTGCCGATGAAAGCGCTGCCTGGTCGGAATTCTAGTTAGTGGTGTTTTCCTGTTGTTGATTTGCTTCTCAGCATTCAATTAGTTTATGCTGATGACAGTGGAATGCCAGACCCCGCTGTCACCGAGCTGAAGGGAGATTATGGCAGATCGGTTTTGCTTCCTGCTGACTTCCAATGTTGTTATTCGCATTTACGTATAGCTTGATTCAGTTTGGAGGGGAGATAAATGAATGGGGCAGAGAGGTGAAGAGGGACTGTGAGCAAGCTGGAGAACTCTCGTCTCCAGAGATCAGACGGTCAATCAGTGGTCTCTACCAGCAGAATTCAGCCAAATGACTCTGCTATTTTGAACTCCCTCTCAATTATCTACCATAAAGCAGATTTAATTTCAGCTCTTAGGAGGGAATTCTATTAAAACCACATTCTTGATTCTGTTCTGTCCTGGTCTCTCTTTGTGCACACGGGCACTCATCATGGAGCGCTGGGAGTTCCTGCCCTGCAGGTTTATGTTGGAAACAAAAAGAGCAGATTAAAGAAGGGCACATGCACAAGTTCTTGATTCAATTTCTCGTGTTCCCCCGCTGTAAAATTCTTGCATCTCTCTCACACATGAGCATCATTTTTGCACATGAGTGACATTGTGTGATATCACCACTTCAGTATGCTTGTGCCATCAGTTTTATATTTAATTCTTCCACCCCCCCCCCCCCCTTTTTTTTCTTTCCCCCCCCCCCCCCCCCCCCCCCCTGCAGGGGAAGTGTCTTCCTTCACTGACCACTCAACTTTCTCTGTTTTCTTCCCATCTGTCCACAGACTCGCAGCGGTCCCATCTGTCCTCTTTCACCATGAAGCTGATGGACAAGTTCCACTCTCCCAAGATCAAGAGAACTCCATCCAAGAAGGGCAAGCAACTGCAGCCCGAGCCGGCCGCAAAGAATACTGAGAGACCTTCGAACAAGGTGTGTACCGAAATTTAAGTGTGTGTGTGTGTGTGTGTGTGTGTGTTGTGGGAAATCCATCTCCTTCCTACCTATTCATTGCTGTTGTTTGCCTGTTTGCGAGGCGATTGTCTTCCTGTCTTACGTGTTGTGCCCTGGTATCCCATTGTATCGGTGTGTGCATGGGTATCCCTGCAGGTTCCCACCATTTGCCACTTGCTGCCGTGGCTGCGTGAGCTACAGCAGGTGTCTAAATCTGTTAAGACGTGAATGGAACTGGGCCACTTCCTGAATGAACTCGTCCGCTCCCTCTTAAGGCTTCTGGTGTAATGAGTATATTCCCCCAGCAGTCCTGCCGTGAAAGACTAGAGAGAGCCTGGAAGAGCCGTAGAACCAAGATGGCTCCTAGCCACATCACTTGATAGATGGCGCTTTGAACTGTGAGCAAACCGTGGGAGTCGTAAAACCACAGCAGAGGGCACAGGCTGCTGTAATGCTCTAAATACTAAATAGGCTGTTCAGTGATGAGTTTTCCCTCTGTGTTTATGTTGTTTTATAGAATGTAATTTAATTCATTATGATAATCAGGAGTAGATTTGTGCGACTAACTCTCAATCAATAATTTGTTGGGTTTTTTTTTTTTTTAGAAGGTCAGTCGGCTGGAGGAACACGAGAAGGATGTGGTCAGTGCTCTGCGTTACTTCAAGACCATTGTAGACAAAATGGTCGTAGAGAAGAAGGTGCTGGAGATGCTCCCAGGCTCTGCCAGTAAGGTGCTGGAAGCCATCCTGCCCCTGGTTCAGGTCGAGGCCCGGATACAACACAGGTGAGCAATACGAGTATTCATATATCGTGTTGTGTGTATTTTTGAACTCACACTAGAACCTTCTGGAACCATCGCTGGACATTTCCATAATTAACTATTTGATTGTTGACCTGTAATAGATATGCTAGTCTACAACATACCAATTTGTTGAATCATTTCTATGAATTCTGTCTCCCATTGTATCTTTACACATAGTTGCTCTGCATGCAGGGCATGCTGGAACCAGCACCAGTTGACTACCACTTGCTAAGCAGCTTGTGAGAATTGATCATAGGTTGGGAGAGACATCCCTTGCAGCAAGGTGTCCTTGACTGGATGCATGACGCCTTAAAAATTATGTACACGTGTTAATCGGTGTTGATGTGGCACATTATCAAGAATGCTGCCTTCAAGGGATGGAAATCAGAGTCACCTCCCCGATGCTGTATTACAACTGGCAGAATGAGTCTTACTTCCAGTGAATGGCCACCTCCCCTCCCCCCCCCCCTTCTGTGAGAGAACCCTGAGCTGCTGTCTTGTTTGGACTGTCAGGACATGTTAGAACCTCTCTGTCTCTGTCTTTGTGTCTTTCCTATCTGTCACTGCAGATGAAGTGCTGAGGTCAGAGGGGACTTTTTTTTTTTTTAAACAACAACCCTGTGTTTTTAGCAGAAGCTGATGGATTGTTGCCACAACATAGAGACGGACCCCTCTCGGGAGAGTTGACCTGATCAGTCTGACAGGAACAAACCCCAATAGATCACAACAGAGTTTTTATCTTTTGCCTCAGGGTTTGACTTCATGTAGCAAGTTCGCCGCCACCAGCTAGTTATTTCAAAATGTCTCTCTTTCAAAGGCCGGTCCAGATGTTTTTATTGGCTAATAAGCTACTGCACTGTACATTCAGTTTCCTGAGGGAGACAGACACTGAAAGAAGAGTCGTTTGTTATGTTAATGTTACGTTAGTTCTGCCATCTGTTAAACATATCCAGTGTGCTGGTGTACACGTCTAATGTTGTGCAGTGATTTGAATCAATACTGGTCAAATAAGTAGGTCAGCACGAGGGTGTGACTCCTGCTCACTGTCTGACACAGGGTTGTGTTGAGAGGTGTCACAACTTCATCATTCATCTATGGTGAAACCCACAGCATTCAGCTGGTACAGCCACTCTGGGGCAAACCTCTCCATCTTAATTCCATCTCTCCATCCTTCCTCATCATCCCACAGCTCCCACTCCAAGCCCCCATAGCTTTGCTGGGTAGAGACAGTGGATGGATATTCCAGCACTGTGAATCAGCTGCAGCATGTTAGCACAGGCCTGCGCCACACCTTAGTGTTAGGTCTTAACGCAGCACACACTACGGGCGGAACAACACCCTGCTTCCTTGTGTGGTTAGACATTCTTCTGTCTGCAGCAGTCTGCTCACTCCAGCCTCTGAATGTGTAATCACGCATTACCATCAATTTCCCCACAAATGGCCCCTAAATATGGTTTTATAAGTAGTAGATAAATAAATGTCATGTGACCTCCTGTTCATCAGCTCCTATTCTCTCTTCTTTTTATTCCCTCTCTCCCTCAACAGTTCGGCGCTATCCTCCTGCCACAACCGTGTGTACCAGAGTCTGGCCAATCTCATCCGTTGGGCCGATCAGGTGATGCTGGATGGTATTGACTTAGAGGACAAGGAAAATGTGGCGTCTGTCACAAGCGTCATCAAAGCAGTGCTTGATGGTGTGAAGGTAAGCCACCAGCTGGATAGAATAACAAAGGGTTCCACCCAGGTCCCTTTGTCAGCTGAAGTGGGCTGAACTTGCGCGTCTGTCATTGAACAGGAACTTGTGAAGCTGACCATTGAGAAACAGGAGCAGCCATCACCCACAACACCCAATAAACCAGCACCGCCTGCAACCATAGCAGAGAGGTGAGTACAACAATCTCATCTGATTCAACAGAATCATCTTCACTCTCAGACGTCCCCTCAGACAACTTGTCATGTGTGCAGCAGCGTGTCAGCGGAGTTGCCCTCGATAGAGCAGGAGCCAGAGGTCTCCAGTACGACCTCTACAGCACCCGTCCCCCCTACAGAGGCTGCCCCTGAGATACCAGATGAGGAGGTAGCGCCACCCAAACCCCCCCTTCCTGAAGCAAAGATGGCAGAGCTCAGGTGAGGACAAAGAACCATAAAGCTGCAGCTCTAATTAAGTGCTTCTCCTCAATTAAGTGATGATCATTTGCAGTTGATGAATTCAAGACAAACACATGCATCCTGTTGGACGTTCTTTGATACCAAGCTGCTGCTTCTTGTCATTTGTTGACATCATAAGGTCTCCTCAGATCTTTACCAGACTCCAGTATGAGATTTCTTTTCTTTCTCTCTCAGATCAAGGTGTCCTTGTTTCCATTTTATTTTTCCTTCATTGAAATGCAGAAACGTGGCTTGGTGGATTTGCTGCCCTGGAAATTTTGTGACCTTTCGACCGCTGTCACAAAAGCAGAAGATCCTGTTCTGCATTCATTCATCACCATTGTTTCACTTTACTTTAAGGTTTTGTGAAAGTTGAAAATGAAAGTGTCACACACCACACTTTTAGAATATGTGAAGGTGGTCCTGTCTAAATACTTTTATTTAGAGGAACATTTTAGAGACTCCAAAGTCATCGACTTTCACGCTTGAGCACACGTTGGTTTGTTTGTTGTTCTGCCTCCTCCTTTCTTACTCTCTCTGCTGTCTCTCTCAATGTCTTTCCTCTTTCCCTTTGGACTCTGGGAATAGAGCACAGTTGAGTTCTGACGCTGGCCAGAGGAGACCCTCTCAGAAGGAGAAGTATGTTAGCCTGTAGGATCTCCCCCTCCTCCATTGTAACGTTCCACCATAGTCCCCTGTACCCATACAGCTTCTGGATTGGATGAGAGTTGTTCTTGACTTGCATGGTTGCATTATCCCAACGTCTGTGTCGTCCTCGGTGCTCCTCCGAGAACTTCTCATCCAATCAGAAGACCATCCAGTGCATGAGAGTGTGTGACTGACCTCCGCAGTGTCTTCTCACTGGCCTCCATATCATGGCGATTCATGTCCCTGCCCTTTGCTGCATTTTTTTTTTACCTTGTATTAACTCACTGAACATTTTTTTTGGTTTTGACAAAAAGGACATCTACTTTTCATGTCTGAGAGAGGCTAACATGAAACACCCTCTCCTTCATCTCTCCAGGAGGGATGATGATGTGTGTGTTCATGTATTCATACATGGATTTGTGTGTGCATACATGTCTGAGTGTCTGCATCGACTTTTGCCAAAGGGACCATTACATCCACCATTCATGCAATTTAAGTTTTGTCATGTTTGTTTCTTTCCCCACAGTCCCCCACCAGCTCTTCCCCCTAAGAAGCGGCAGTCGGCTCCTTCGCCCACTCGGGTAGCAGTGGTGGCTCCAATGAGCCGCGGCTCCAGCCTGCCCTGCAGTGTTCACAGACAGGTGAGACTGTTTCTCTAGCTCGAGCTGTTCAAGACAAAATGCAGGGAATGAATTAGATTTGTAAGAGCTTCTCTGTCTTCACAGCAGCAGGACTATGAGCAGGAGTTCCTCCAGAGGCGCTTCTCGGGGGGGAGTCAGTCATACGGTGGAGACTCTCCCCGTCTATCTCCCTGTAGCAGCATGGGGAAGCTCAGCAAGTCTGATGAACAGCTTTCCTCCATGGAGCAAGACAGCGGTCAGTGTTCTCGTAACACCAGCTGTGAGACGCTCGGTAAGAACACAGACAAAACTTTGACAGCCAAGTGTTTCTTGTAGGTGTGAGTATAGAAATGTATTTTCCCTTTTGCTCACCTTTTTCAGACAACACAGAGAACTACGACCCGGACTACGACTTCCTCCACCAAGACCTATCAGTGGGGGAAAACCTACCCCCGATACCAGTGGGAGGCTGCCTGAGCCCCCTGCCCGAGTCTCACAGCGAGTCCTCTTCACCAGTCCCTGGACAGCATCCGTCACACACCCGCTTTAGTGCTCCTCCCCCTCAACAAGTGCCAGAGTACTGGACCCCGCAGCCCAACCAAATCAACCCCCTGTCCCGTATCAGCGCCCCACCCGCCCTGCCCCAGAAGAAGAGACGCAGCACCCAGGCATCGCCTTTCCCCGACAGGGTGCTGTACGAGCGGTACCCCTCGCAGTATGACAATTTGTCAGAGGAGGAGCTGCATCCGACACCGCCATTCCCCCTTTTCACACCCATCTCGCCCATGCCCCAGACTAATGGGAGCATGTTTGTCGCACAGTACATCACCGGTGAGAATGCAGATGTCCCTTCCAGTCCGCCGCCGCTCCCAGAAAAGAAAAGCAAACACAGTAAGTGAAGAAAGAGGGAGGGGAGGGGATGTGATGAGGGAAGGCAGGGAAGACAAAGGATCTTTAAATCAGATGCCTTAAGAGATGGCATTTGGGCAAAGGAAGTGACAGAGCATCTAATGAATGAGGGAATAAAGGCAGGGATGACAAGAGAACATTGGTATCACTCCGTCATCAGTTCATTGAAGCACAGCTTATGTCAAGGAAACATTCCATTGTGCATAGAGACAGGAAGTGAGTACCAGGATGTGCTACAATGGGGTCTGGCTCTGGGGGCATAGAGGGCAACATTTGGTCATTTCCTGACACACCTGCTCTATCACTTCCTCCCAAGCTACTGTATTATGTCATTTTATAGAGTCGAGCCTTCCTGCCAGCTGAGACGCCCTTCATGGTGTGACTGAACACGTGGATATTTATTACGTCACTGTCGATGATGGTTCAACTCGAAAATTCCAACGATTTTACTCACCAAACAGTCATAGCCAGGGACTGATGACCCCAATCCATAACAATCACTGCCTTACCATTTGTATAATAGTCCATTCTTGAATTGTTTGTGTAAAGATTCCTAATTCAGAGTATATTGAACCACAAATATTGCATTATCTCCCTCCTCCAGTTCTCCAGTACATGCAGTTTGTGGAGGACTACTCGGAGCCACAGCCCTCCATGTTCTATCAGATGCCGCAGAGCGAGAGCATCTACGAGCAGCGTAACAAGCGCTTCCAGGAGGTCTACGGCTTCAACGACTCCTTCAGCAGCACCGACTCGGTCCATGAGCCCATGCTGCCCCCAGCGTTACCCCCAAAACAAAGACAACTGGTAAGAGATTCCTCCAAACTGACTGGGGGAGACATGGTACTGTTTTTCTTCAACTAAGGGTTAGTTGATGCAAATTAATATCAGGGTCTGTTGCTTTCAGTGGTGTGAGCAAAGCTTTTATTTAAATGACTGAAATTCCTTGAATTTAAATGTGAATTTTGAGGCTGCAGAGCATCCATTGATTAAACGATAAATGTATGACATTACTTGACAGTGAAAGCTGCAAGAACAAACTGACAAACCATCTACAGTCTCACCCAGAACTGTGCCAAAGGTTTCCTGACATTATTTAGGCTAGAAAGAGGACGAATGCAGGCTGCATTCACAGGCTTCACTCCCGTGGTAATCTTCATCAATTTTCTCTCAAGCCCCCTCCTATCTTGTTATCTCTCTCACCTATTCCACCCCTCCCTCTCACACGCTGTCTCCCTTCCTCGCAATTTCTGTAACCAAAGCAGACATCCGTGCGTACGTGGAGGTGTTTGGCCATTAGCGGGAGATAGGACTGGCCTTTTATCAGGCCCGCATCAGATGCAGCCTGCTTATCTAAAGCTGTGCCGGCATCTGGGTTAATTGAGACAACTGTTGAGTCGGGAGGGATAGTGAGGAGAAGAGATGATAGGACGGGTCATAGCAAGAGAAAGTGAAAAAAACTTTAAATGGTCATATTACTTATTTGCTTACAGGCACAATTGTGTATGTACATGTGTATCTATTAAAGCTGTGGGTAGGATGAGTTTGGGGAAGCCAGAACTTCTCTCTCATATATTTTATATCGTTTTATATGTGACAGTCACAAATTGATCTGTGGGCAGTAAACAGGAAACTCAATTCTTCTGCATATACTGTGTATGTACGCAACCCCTGTCCAGGATAGACTGTGGCTACATGGCTGTCCACACAGGCCACCTCAGAGAGTCCTCCTTGGTTCTCTTTTGTTCATTGTCCTCTTTCTGTCACCAAAGAGTATTGGGAGCCCAGTGCCCAGCTCTTATTTTTATCAGTCTTTTGTTTGAGCGTACAGTCAGAACTGTGCTCATCTCTGCTCCTGCCTAATCTGCCCTCCATGTTTTGGACTGGATGAGCCCGTGGCCCAGTGGAATAAGCCTGTTTGCCTCCTCCATAAACCCATGTTCCAGGCTTACACGCTTTGGCGACTTTACATGGTGGCTTTGCAAAAAAAAAAAAAAAGAAGTAATTTCAGCTGCTTGCTGCTGTGCGGATAAGAGAAAACGCCAGTTAGATTATATTGGCCCATGTGGTAGTAGATGGTCCGGTTTGTATAAAGCCTTTAAAGCTCAGGTTATTGAAGAACGTCTGTTTGACTGTGGCACTAGACTATGTGTGTGTGACCATCTCACAACCTTGCAGTAATTAGGGCTTTCAAGGAAAAGCTCAAACTTAAACATAACAGTAGACCCATACTCCGTAACACCTCACCAGTGTTAGTCATTGGCTTCTCTTTTATATTTATATCTGCAGAGTTTAAGCTTCTCAACTGAATCCCTCTCAATTTTCACCAACTGTGACCTCATTGCTCCACTGCCTCACTTTGATTAAATCTGAACTAATTCAGTCCTACTTCTTCGTTTAATCAACTGTCCCCTTTTCTTCCTACTTCTTCTCTGCCCCCCCTTTAACCTCTCACTCCCATTCTTTTCTATCTCGCTCTTTTCTTTTCTTTCCTTCCTCCCTTCCTTCCTTCTCAGGCCTCCCACTCTTCCTCCCCTTCCTCCTCCTCCTCCTCTTCCCTCTCCTGCCACCTCCAGCCGTCTGTGGCGGCTATGGAGGAGGCGGGCTCTGGGCTGGGCCTCAGCATGTCCGTCTCTAACTCCTACCTGATTGGCCAGGCCTCCTTGACCACACCCACGGTGAGTTGGCCCACCGACCACCCCTAAACCCACCCCCCACCTTCATCCCTCCCATTCTTCACTCTTGGCGTGGGTGCTGTGTGGTCCTGATCTGGTCCAGGAGTGACTTGACCTGTGTGCTCTCCATATGTGATCCAGTCTGTTCCTGTGCCTCTGCCCCCTCCTGAGGTCCCTGATGGGGTGATCCCTTGGGGCTCAGTGGTTTGGTTTCTGTGTGGTCCTTAATTCCCTTAATCCACCCATCCATGTCTGCAGTTGTTTTCATAACGCTGATTTGTTGTTTTCTTTCAAATATGATGTGATTGCCGTGTGCTTTGTGTGATTGTGAGTTTGTGCAGTTCTATGTTGTGGCTCTGTCCATGCAGCTGATGGCAAGCTGAGCTTGTGTTTGTGTGTTGCACTGAGGCATTCCTCCACATGACAGGTAATTATCTGACCCTTTACCTCCTTTCAGTTTGCCTCAGAGTCACAGTCAGAGACCTGTGTGTCTTTAGTCGCTCCTCCAAATATCACAGGAGACTGTCAGGCCTTAGTTTGGGGCATATAGTCAACAAAACGGCCCTTTGTTGGGACAACTGCAGCATCATAATCATCAACTGGCTCTTGTTAATGAATTAGCTGGTTGTTAATCAGTGCTGTGTCCCAGGTAGTTAAAGTCTGACCCTTAACCCAAGAGAGACCTGGCTATATGTTACAGTAATGTGGTCAGTATTTTTGGTGGGGGTGACCCATGATGACCCCATGGTGTGCGAGGCATGCTCAGACACCGTGTGGATCTCCCTCAGGATATCTCCAGTGGAATGCAGCTCCAGATGGACCTGATGGAAAACACATTCCTACTGTTTCTTCTTGTCTTCCGTCCTCTCTCCTCCTCATCACCGTCATCCTCTCTGTCTTTTTTTCCTTCCACCATCATGCTGCACAACACACACACACACACACACACACACACACACACACACACACACAC